>PVKP010032971.1:0-25432 GCA_004027715.1 Plecturocebus donacophilus | reverse complement strand
ACTGCTGAGAAAATGCTCAGGAAAAGTAGTGCAGGTGTTTGAGCAGCCCAATTTCCAAGGCCAAGTCCAGCAAAGTCTACTGGTGAAAAGCAAGTCCTTTTCCCTTGCTGATGGGTGGGCCAGGGTTGGGGGTCACGGATAGGGGATAGGGAGAGTAGTGGTTCGCTACACCAGTAAAGGCATTGACCTCTGATTTGTAATCTACAGAGCCTCCATCTCCCTCCGAATGGTAGAAAGATCACTTTTCACACTTGATTCCCATTCCCGGAAAAGGACCTTCTATTTTAGGTACTCAGTTCTATTCAGCAAGTAGTATTTATATTGAACACCGAGGTCAGCACTGTGCTAGTGTTAGGGAGAATTGCTATTATTATTATCCAAATGCAATATTATGAAAGTACAGTGTGCTGCTATCAAATTCAATATGAGGGAAAGTACACTGGGCTAGCGTGGCATTCAGAGTTTATATTCTACTCAAGAACACAGGCCAAGAGGACAAACTAGGGGCTAGGAAAGGACCCAGGTGAACTGTTGGCAGCTTCATAACGTCTAGTAAAATAAACAGAATGATTCAATGAATGCTTTACAGAATCAAGTGACTTGAAATTTTCTGTATCTAGGAACATCTCAATTAGATCCAAAATGGTAAAGGAGGCCAAGCACAGTGGCTCAAGCCTGTATAATCCTAGCACTTTGGCAGGCTGAAGTGGGCAGATTGCTTGAACCCAGGACTTCAAGACCAGCCTAGGAAACATGGCAAAACCCTGTCTACCAAAAAATACATATATATACAAAAATTAGCCGGGTGTGGGACTCCTACCTACTCGGGAGGCTGAGGTGGGAGGATCACCTGAGCCTGGTAGGTTGGGGCTGCAGTGAGCCAAGATCACGTCATTGCTCTCCAGCCTGGGTGACAGAGTGAGACCCTGTCTCAAAACATAAATAAAATAAAGTACAATAGCAAAGGGATTAAGATAAATCTTTCTGAGAGACAAAAGGGATTCTTGAGTTTACATTTAATTCCCAATGTGGCAGCATCTTCCTATAAACCAAGAAGTTACTAGGCTAAGTAACTCTTTAGAGTAGCCTTATGAATATTGGGAAGTAATTTAAGAGATGTTTTACTCTTTGGGAGTATCTAATTCACCTTGAATATAGGTTCTCATCATGCATAATGAATATTTTTCTTCACTGTTGCACACTAGATTCGTGTACCACAGTGAAGGTTGAGTGACCCGGTAAAATCACAAAGGATAACCAAGCTGCTCATCTTTTCAAGGCTTTTTAGCATGGACTGTATTTAGATACTTTTTTTAATGATAGTTTTTTCCATTCCAAAAACTGGGTATGTAAATAAGCAGTGCTGAAAATGCATGGCAGCACAACCGAACTCCACATGATGTTTGCAGTTCAGCTCTCATCACTTCGTCTTAGCATTTCTCTTAACTCTTCATGGCTTATGCCCTGGTAGTTTCAGCCTCCAACTGGGACCCCTGCTTACTTTCTTTTCCAGATTTCATCATTCCAAGGAAAGAAAACCTCAGACCTTGATTTCTTGGCGTAATTCCCTTTAGCACAGCTCAAGCCCAGTTCACTTTATAAGAAGTGTAAACTTTTTTAAAATTTCACTTGAAATTTAGATGAAAAGAGTGAAATTCTAATCTTAAGTTGTACACACCAGAAATAATATAGAATTATAAGTCAGAGGATCTGAGTCTGGTCCTGGTGCTGCAGCTAGAAGCAGTGTTAACTTAGGCAATTCAGTTAGTCCTTCCAATGCTCATGTTTTTATCTGTAAAATGATGGTTCCAAATGCATTCTATAATGGATGCCCATCTAACCATTAACTATTTGGGTGACTACTGTGTTCCAGTATATATTCCACTCTATAATGGATGCCCACCTAACCATTAACTATTTGGGTGACTACTGTGTTCCAGTATATATTCCACTCTATAATGGATGCCCACCTAACCATTAACTATTTGGGTGACTACTGTGTTCCAGTATATATTCCATTCTATAATGGATGCCCACCTAACCATTAACTATTTGGGTGACTACTCTGCTAGGTGCTGGGAAATCACAGAGATGATGAAGGCACGAACCACACCAACAAGGAACCGTAATTTCTTGTATCCACTGGCTGCTGATTGATATTAAGCTCTGCTGAGACAGGTGTCAATGCTGTCAGACCAATCTGGTGGCTATTTTTTTTAAACCACAAAAGCCATATTTTAAGAGAAAATGGTAGCCTATTTTCCCCAACCCAAAATAGATATAGGGCTATAATGTTAGGTCTATTATGATGTACAAGTTCTATGCAAAGATGCTGGGTCAGATTAAGGGAAAGGAGATCTTGGAATGAATTCCAAGCATCTGCTTCATTTCCTGAAAGCCTCTCTTCGCTAAATATTTGGGACAGCATTTCCCCAAATGTGCTTCATAGTGCATTCACTCCTTAGAACATTAGTGTTCTGTAAAAGAAGGTTCCAGTATTACAGAAGTTGGAAGAATCCTGGGCAGGAAAGTTTAACAGGTTTCCTTAAAGAAGATTTTCTTGGTGCCTCTATGTCTAAAGTGGTTCTAACAGAGCAAGGAAGCATGTTTTGAAGCACTAACAAAACTGTCTGACCGTAGAACTTGTTGTTTTACAGAACATTCCATGGAACCAATCCTCTATGAAATGCCATTAGGACACTTCTGGAAATGATTATTTTTTTAAAAATATATGTCTTTCACACAAAAACTTGTACATGAATATTTATAGCACCTTCTTCATAAAAGTCCAAAAGTAGAAACAATCCAAATATTTATCTACTGATGAATGAATATTAAAGATAATGAAATATTATTCAGCCATAAAAAGGAATGAAGTACTGGTACAATGTGAATGAACCTCAAAAACATGGTAAGTGGAAAGATGGTAGACACAAAAGACTACACATGATACAATTCTCTTGATATGAAATGTCTAGAGCAGGCTATGTAAAGTAATGGAGTGCTTGCTAGGGACTGGGGTGGGGACGAATATGAAGTGACAGCTAATGGATACGGGTTTTCTTTGGGTGAGGGGTGATGAAATTGTTCCAAAATTATATCGTGATGATGATCATACAGTTGCAAATATACTCAAAATCATTGATATGTACACTTTAAATAGGAAACTGTTAGATGAATTCTATCTCAATAAAGCTGTTAACAAATACATGCCTTTGTGAAAAAAAGGACTAACTGAAAGGGTTCAGGCCTATGTTTTTGTGGGTTATCCGCTTACAGTTAAGATTTGTCTTCCTAGTGGTTTGCATGCTATAGTGGAAGGAGCTGACCTGCCTGGTTTACAAGCCAGTTGTACCATTTAACAATTAAGTGGCCACAAAAAAGTCCTAACCTCATCCAAGACTAGGAATAACAACAGGTCCATTGTGAGGATTAATGAACTCATGTATAGAAGTCCTTTTGAAAAGTGTAAACATTTAGTAAATGTGAATTACTATTTTACTGCAGATAATTCATAGAGTGCCTTGGTGCACTGTAAAATCATTCACCAAGGCTCAGTCTTCTCTGAGATAAGAGAATCCTTCATCACTGGGCTGTTATGAGAATTATATGGGTTAGTAACACATGTAACACTATGCCTAACACCTAACATTCAATATTTATCACTTAATTTCTTATTCTTCTTGCCAAGATTACTTACCAGCATAGTTTCCACACACTGTGGTTTTTTTTTTTAATTTCATTCTTCTCATGTCTCCATCTTTTTGACCATATCCTATATAATTCCTCCCTTTCTTTTTAGTATCTATCTCTTAGTTATTTATAAATCATCATATCCTTGTTTTCCTGTCTTTCTTATAGGCTGTGTATGTCAAATTATTTTCGTTGCTTCTTAAACACATGCCCTTTAACCCATATTGTAGGTTTCTGGCTGGCCTCCAATGTGTCAGCATCCTCTTTGTTCATTGGTTCAATTCTCCAGATGATGATGGTGATAATTAGAAGAAAGAGACTAAAAAGAAAAAAGAAAGAACCAAATTTCTACCTGGGAAAAAGCTATTAGCTGCTGTTTCTTAAGGAGCAATAGTTTTTAAATGGCAATGTCACCAAATATAGGTGCATACTAAATACTGGCAGAATATGTTGTACATTTACAGGTAAGTGCTAATGAGCTGAGCCTAGATGAGCAGTAAGGATACTGTGCATCTCTCCAAGAGTCAGCAGATTAACATTTTGTAAAACTTCAGTCCTTTCTAGTGAAAACTTCATAACAAAGTTACCTTATGGATCAA
The DNA here is from genome assembly GCA_004027715.1 of Plecturocebus donacophilus. NCBI lineage: Eukaryota > Metazoa > Chordata > Mammalia > Primates > Pitheciidae > Plecturocebus > Plecturocebus donacophilus. The sequence continues at coordinate 21,140 of PVKP010032971.1, read as the reverse complement.
ATGAGAAATATGAAAATACAGATTTCAGAAAACATGGAAAGGAGAAAAGAAATAGGATTCAACAGATCTACTTATTAGTTTTGTTTTCTTCCTTTGTAGATTAGCGATTCGATAAAATTCCTTTTTGGGTCTATGATTCTAAATCTGTAATTTAGGTAAGAGGAGGATGAGGACTGAAAACCTATTTAGCGGGTACTAGTTTACTATCTGGGTGAAAAAATAATCTGTACACCAAACCCCATGACATGCAATTTACCTGTATAACAAACCCGCACATGTACCCTTAAGCCTAAAATAAAAGTTAAAAAAAAATCAATAATTCTAAAATAAATGAAGAGATTATAGTAATCATTCATCAGTTAATTCACTTAATAAACACTTATTGAGTGCCTGTAGTATACAGGAGCATAACTCACGCAGTGAGTACTATATGAGAGGATACGTCACAGGAGAATACCTCACCCACACTGGTAGCTCAGCAAAAGCTTTCTGGTCAACATGACATTGAGCTAGGTCTTAAAGAAAATGTGGTTGAAAGGAGGAAGAACATTCCAGGAAAAGGGAAGAGCTTATGCAAAGGTACAAAGGCCTGAGAACAGCCAACATGCTCTGGGAACCCATTATATTTATAAATGCACAGTACAAACAACGTGGCTGGTATGGATGTTTGTGAAGGACAGAGCACAATCTGCTATGGGTACCCAGTATATTTTCTAGTACCTAGTGTAGTGTGTCATGCTGAGGAATTTGAATGTTGTCCCACAAGCAACAGGGAATAGAGATTTTTAAATGAACAAGTGACATAATCACATTTGCATTTTAGAAATATTTGGGAATATAGAAAAGAAGTTAAGAGGATAGGTGTAGAGGCAGGAAGATCATTTGGGCAAAAAAATGATAAGGGCCTTCGTGCCTCTACACTTGTCTTCTTATTTCTTTTCGGTATTCCCGAATCTTTCTAAAATAGGCTGGTGACCTAGGGGAGACCATCCTTTTGAAGAGAGTTAGCCATGAAGGGAAGGAGAGAGGGCAGTAGCTAGAGGAGACATGAGAGGGTTTTCTTTCTTTGTTTTAGAATGAAAATGTCATAAATAAGTCTATTTGATGAGAAGGAAGAACTAATGGAATGTAAAAGGCTGAAGGGATATAAAAGAAAGGAGATAATTAATGAAATGAGTTTTACAAAAATATTCCTAATTAGAGTCCTTTAAATGGGATACTCCTCATGGGCCTATAAATTCTTATATAATTTTACAAAAGAAATAGATTCCCTCTAAGCAGCACTTCAACTGTAGAAATCAAGAAATACTTGTGGTGTTGCTCTATCATCTAGAGAATATCCTTATGGCCATTAAAGTGTCCTTATTTAATTGTAAAATGAGACTATGCCCATTCATTTTGCTTCTCTTCTCTCCTTCTCTCCCTCTTCTCTCCCATTCCTTCTTCTAAGTCATGACTTTTATTCAGGGCTCCAAATAGAAGGGGATACATCTATCCCAAGCCTTTGTTCAGTCTAACCCAGGTGCTTTTTAGTTTTCAATTTATATGCATAAATTGAAACAGAGAGAAGAAATCTCACCAAAACCATTCATGCAGTCCTGTGAGATGGCTGTGTCAGGAACTGGGAGAAGCAATGGGATTCTGGAGAGCAATGCCTGACGCTCCTCTTTGTTGTAGGAAAGCCATACTGCTAATCAAAAGAAAATTAGGAAAAACTAGGAACAGAAAAAGAAAGAAGAGGAAGAAATCTAGTAAAATGCTTTCAGGTTTGTAGCACTGTGTTCAAATTCAAATTCTCCTGCTTCTAACCAGCCACCATCACATTGCCCATCTTTCTATCTGAATGAACGTATCTGGCCTTTGATTCTTGGAATAGGGGAGAGGAAACTCCAGAAAAAAATATTTCTTTTACACCTTTCTGTTTATCTCACTTTATTTTTATGTTAAGTAACAAAGTAGTTCATTTTAAAAACTAGAACATTCAATAGCTTAAAAGCTGAATTGTTAGTTTTTAAAAATAAAGATGATATACAGATTTTATTAAAAGCTCTAACAGAACAGAGGGTATTAAGCAAAAGATAAAATTCCCTCCAGCCTGTCATTGCCCTAGGACCCTTCCCCAGAGGTAATCATTGACAGTAGTTAATTGGGTATCTTGCCAGAAATTCCCTGAGCTTGTGTGAGCAAAAATATGATTACATTTCATTTGAAAGGAAGACGATGGCATTTATGATCACTTGGTCCCTATGCTGCCACAGTCCTGGGCTTTTGTTTCTAAATCTTGTGAGTGAGTAAATAGGTCTTATTTTTTCTTCTTTTCCAATTGAATTAACTAATATGGGCATGCCAACTGCACATTATAGTCTTGTTTGGTAGTGATAAAGTCCAAAGTAGGTGTTAGAAGTGCTCAGAGGGAACTTCAGCCCTCTGATCCTCCTCTTTCTCCTCCAAAAGGGAAAAGCAGCTTTGAAAAGTGTAGCCCCTGCCGAGGTCCATCTCTGACCGCCTCCAGGCTTCTCTCTAGAAGCTCTGTCCTTTTCCCGGCTGGAGCCCTTCCTCCTTGGATGGGGAAGGCATCCTGCTGCTGCTGGCTGAGACTTAATGAGTATCCAGTTAAACAGAAAGCCGAAATCCTCCTTTCCGAAGACAAGAGAGGATAGACTTGAGGTAGAAAACCATGAACTAGAAAGTAAATGAGGAGGAATCAGAGTTTGACTTAAAATATATAATAAGAAGAACTTTTTAAAAATTCTCACAATGATCTGCTGTTTCCCCACGTATCAGTTTTCACGGATCCGCTGTCTGAGAGAGCTCTCTTTCATCGTATTACATAGCTACAATGCTGCTTTAAATGTGCAAACCTATGCTTTTGCTTGCTTCTGTTGACAAAAGATAACCCTCCTATTTGTTTCAGCTTCAGCCTTTCCAGTCCTCAGTGACCTGAACAAGTAAATGAGCAAAAAGGGAACACAGACTCCTACTTTTTGGCATCGACCCAATTTTCCAATCTTCAAAATTCTCAGCCAGTTTCCCTCTCCTCATCACTGCATTGTGCTACTTGAAAGACACAGTGAAAATAGCTATGGGAACACAAAGAAAGAAAGAACACACACCATGGGGTTAGTGAAGAGGAAACCCTCTTAATAGATTTGAAAAGAATAAATCCTGGAGCAATGCTGAGTCTTAAAAGATTTACCAGAAATGTAGGCAGAACTCCAAGACGAGGAGGCTGGAAAAAATTAAGATATTGAGCACTGTAAGACAGAAGATAAGGAGAGGAGAAATCCGAAATGATTTAATAATCAAATTCATGTATGGCTTCTCATTAACAAGAATCCTACCAAGAATCCCAAGACTGAACCTGGTTACTCTGCTAGTTGTAGTAAATATGATGCAGTGCTTGCTAAAGTCATCTGTAGAACCTTATTTCTGAAGTAATTTTCATTTTACTCTGGGTTTTTCAGGTAGCCAAATCCTGCACAAAGTAAGAACTTTCTAGTAATTTTTTAAATCAAATATTTTCCATAGTAGTATTGCCTGGTCTGTCTTACATTCTGGCAATACTTTCCCAGAAATATTGAAATCTATAGATTGATTGGACCACAGCAATGTCCTCAGTAATTTTTCTCTGAGTTATGAACTCATAGGGGTATATGCATTGCAAAAAACAAAAACAAACAAAAAAATAAACAAAAAAATAGAAATTAAACTATAAGAAGAATTAGCCTAAAGATGCCTCAAGAAAAATAGGTGGGGCTGGGTGCAGTGTCTCACACCTCTAATCCCAGCACGGTTTACTTGAGTGAGGCAGCGGTTCACTTGAGGTCAGGAGTTTGAGACCAGCCTGGCCAACATAGTGAAACCCCATCTCTACTAAAAATACAAAAACTAGCCAGGCATGGTGGCTCACACCTGTAATCCCAGCTGCTCAGAGGGCTGAGGTATGAGGATCGCTTGAACCTGGGAGGCAGACGTTGCAGTGAGCAAAGATCATGCCATTGCACTCCAGCCTAGGTGACAGAGCGAGACTCCATTGCAAAACAACAACAACAACAAAATAGGTGTATATTTTTTCTTTATTCCAGTGTGGGCTCTGGCAACATATGAAGACATTTAATATATAATCTGGATTGGCTTTTTCTTTAAAGGTTGCAGAGATAGATTCATTGTATAGATGAGTATGACCAATACACAAATTTCAATAAACTTCAAGTTGTATTGAAATGTTAATAGCTTGGCTGCAAACCAGAAACACTCATCAAACATTTAGGGTTTACTGGCTTTTTTGGTGTTTGGAACTCTGGGGGCAATAGAGAAGATATAACAGTTTGGTTTTTTTTCTTTAAACTAATGGTCACATGGATTTGTCTAGAATAGAGAAGCAGAGAGCCTGTCTGCAGGGTCCCTGTCAGAAATGCTGAGAGATAAAAGAGCACAGACAGAGGCATTCAGGGACAGGCATCAGAGCAGAGGTGTCGTGGGAGGGGGAAGGTGCACTGGCTCCAGTGTCATGAGATGGAGACTGGCAACCTCTACAGTGGCGTATCCAACAGATCCCTCATTTTGTTCAGACATTCGTCAGAGAACCTTTGATATCAAGAAAGATGGTTCTGACCTCTGGTCCACATAGAAACGCACACATGATCCCGTTCTTTCATTCTTTCTGATGAGACTTAAGAGGAAGTTGGCTGAGGAATTCTGCTTCTGGTAAAAAGCTAGAGAGGTGTGTAAAGGAGAAGGTCTCTTTTTGCCCAGCTGTCCCTGGGCCAACCCTCTGCCACTTCTGGCCTTTTCATGCTGAGAAGCTTGTGGCTATGGCAGCCATATGGCAACCATGAGGGGATGAGTCCTCAGATGAACAGCCAACATGCTGGGTGGGAAGGCAGAAGGATAAAAGGATCCTGGGTCTTTGATGACCCCACTGAGAAGACGAACCAATGCCAGCAACTGCCTATCTCTAGACTTCTTGTTATATGAGAATCATAAGTCCCATTTGTTTTATAACTTAGCCAGTCTCTTATTGTTGGCTATCACAGTTGTTTTCAGATATTTCACTATCATACGTAACACTGAGACAAAAAAAATAAAGCCATTTTTGCACACAGCCACGATTGTTTCCTCAGATGTGTTCTTAGGAATTAAATTGCTGAGTCAAAATGGTTAATACAAAGCTAAGTTTCCAAAAATGCTATATAAATTTACAATTTCTTTATAGTAGTTTGGGGAGAGCATATCCCTCCCCCACTTTGAAAATATCCAGCATTTTGCCAATTTGATAGACAGTTTTAAAAAAGATTGGCCAGGCATGGTGGCTCATACCTGCAATTCCAGCACTTTGAGAGGCCAAAGTGGGCAGATCACGAGGTCAAGAGATCGAGACCAGCCTGGCCAACATGGTGAAACCCTGTCTCTACTAAAAATACAAAATTAGCCAGGTGTGGTGGCGGGCACCTGTAGTCCCAGCTACTTGGGAGGCTGAGGCAGGAAAATCACTTGAACCCGGGAGGCAGAGGTGGCAGTGAGTTGAGATCGCGCCACTGCACTCCAGCCTGGGCGACAGAGCAAGACTCCATCTCAGTAAGATAAATAAAATAAAATAGATTTCCCTTTTCTACTTTAATTTGCTTTCCCATGTGGTGAAATGCTTTTTCATTTGTTTGTGGACTATTGTGTTTTGGTCTGGAGCCATGCCTATTGCAGCACTCCTTCAGAACTAAACCTCTTAAAAAGGTCATGACCTCTCTGTGCCACTTCCTCACCATTCCTTGATGTCTTAGCGCACTCCCCCACCCATCACCCATGACTTCTACTTCACAAAATCCCAGGATCATTTTTCTGATCTCATTTCCCTGGATCTTTGGGTAATATTTGACAACATTTACCATTTCATCTTAAAAACACTCTCCTCATGCCTTCTCAGATACCACATCTGACTGGTTTTCTCTTTGCCTATCTGTTCTTTCTTAGTCTTCCCCTCTACCTGACCTCTCACGGCCCAGTCCTAGGTCCTCTTTCTAAGTGAGCTCATTTGTTTCCCATGACTTTACTTACCACAGATATTAATTACCTTATTTATAACTCCAACCCAAACGTCCCCCTGCCCCACACAGGCTCCAGACTCATACATTCAACTGACAATAACATCTCTACTTGAATGGATCTCAGGAATCTCAAATGTAACATGTTCTAACACAAACATCAGCTCTCTCTGCTTTTCTCCCAGACCTCCCTGTCACAGAAAATGTCATCACCATTTTCAGAGCTGCTTAGGTCAGAAACCTGAGGGTCATTTTTGGTTGCTCCCTCACACCTTCCTTTCCCACTCACAAACAAGTCCTATTGTTTCTCTTTTTTTAAACTTTCATTTTAAGTTCAGGGGTAGATGTGCAGGTTTGTTACATAGGTAAACTTGTGTCACAGGGGTTCGTTGTACAAATTATTTCATCATCCAGGTATTAGTTATTAGTTGTTAGTACCCATTAGTTATTTTTCCTCATCCTCTCCTTCTTCTGACCCTACACCCTCTGGTAGGCCCCAATGTACGTTGCCTTCCTCTCTCTGTCCATGTGTTCTCATCACTCAGCTCTCCCTTATAAGTGGGAACATGCAGTATTTGGTTTTCTGTTCTTGCATTAGTTTGCTAAGGATAATAGCCTCTAGTTCCATCCATGTTCATGCAAAGAACATGATCTCATTCTTTTTTATGTCTGTGTAGTATTGTATGGTGTATATGTACCACATTTTCTTTATTTAGTCTACCACTGGTGGACATTTAGATTGATTCCATGTCTTTGCTATTGCGAATAGTGTCAAAGTAAACATAAATATTCAGGCGTCTTTGTGATAGAATAATTTATACTCCTTTGGATACATACTCAGTAATGGGATTGCTGGGTCAAATGGTAGTTCTGTTTTTAGATCTTTGAAGAATCATCACACTGTTTTCCACAATGGTTGAACTAATTTACACTCCCACCAACAGTGTATAAGCATTCCTTTCTCTCCACAATCTTGCCAATCTGTTATTTTTTTATTATCTACTAATAGCCATTTTGACTGGTGTGAGATGGTATCTCATTGCAATTTTAATTTGCGTTTCTCTAATGATCAGTGATGTTGAGGTTTTTCTTTTTTTCATATGCTTGTTGACTGCATGTATGTCTTCTTTTGAAAAGTGTTTGTTCATGTCCTTTGCCTACTTTTTAATGGGTTTTTTTTTTTCATTGTAAATTTGTTTGAGTTCCTTATCGATGCTAGATATTAAATCCTTGTCAGGCACATAGATTACAAAAATTTTCTGCCATTCTGTAGGTTGTTTACTCTGTTGACAGTTTCTTTTGCTATGCAGAAGCTCTTTAAGTAGATTTCATTTGTCAAATTTTGCTTTTATTGCAATTGCTTTTGGCATCTTCATCTTGAATGCTCATTCCTATGTCCAGAACCGTATTGCCTAGGTTGTCTCCAGGGTTTTTATGGTTTGAGGTTTTACATTTAAAATATATCTTGACCCATCTGCTCCTCTCCCTCTACAAACCTTAGTCACAGTCAACACCACCTAGACTAGTCTAGAACCCAGCACAATTTCTCATCTGGCCACCCTGTTCATACTCACATCCCTCCATTCTGCTGTCTATGTAGCATTAACAGAACATTTTTTTTTTAACATAAAATTTGATCAGGTTATTTTTCTGCTTAAAGCCTTTCATTAGATTCCCATAATTTATAAAGTTTCAAACTACTTATCATGACCTGGAAAGCTCTGCATAACTTGACCTTTATCCATCTTTTCAAGCTTATTTCTTACCACTCTGCTTCCCCTCTCCCTGTCCACCTGGGCCTCCTTTCTGTTTCTTGTATCACTAAGCATTTGCCACCCCAGGGCCTTTGCACATGCTGATTTCTCTTACTGGAATGTTCTTCTCACTTCCCACCCTCTTACCTGGCAAGCTCCTTCTCATCCTAAAGGGCTTAGGCCTTTCTTGACCACTCTATCAAAGTGCTTCCTCTCTGTATTCTCCATTACTCTACCTTATTTGATCCCCTCATAGTACTTATGACAGTTTGTAATTATAGCTATATTTGTTTCTTATCAGCTATGTTTCACCTATTAGACTCTAAATCTGGGACAGCAGTCATTTTATTCACCAGTATGTACTCATTCCCTAGCACAATGCCTTCCATAAAACAGGCTCTCAAGAAATACTTGTTAAATAATGGGTGAATGGCTACTTTGCCCAGTTTAAAAATTTTATTGGTGTTTTAATATTTTCTTGTTGATTTTCAATAATTTCAAGCACTGTATGTATTAAGTATATTAATCATTTCCCTTTTGTCTTTTACTCTGTTTTGTTTGGGCCTATAGATGCTTTCACTTTTATGTACTCAATTCTAACATTTCTCTCCTCTCAGATTCTGTCTTGGGTGTCAAGCTTAGGCAGGACTTTTCCATTCTGAGTCCATAGATATTCACCGTAATTTTATTCTGTTTGGTACCTTAATATTTTTGTTTTATTTGCATTTCAATCTTAAATTCATATAGAATCTGTTCTACTATATGACACGATGTAAGGTTTAACTTATCCCAACAATATTTATTCAATATTCCTTTCATTCATGGCTTATGTGAAATGTCGTATGTAATATATGTTACACACTTTTAAACATTTGGGTATGTTCTTGCAACGTCTGTGCTTGTCTTTACTTGTCTGTGTGCCAGTACCACTCTATTTTATTATCTGGTAAGGGCAATACCCTCTCATTATTTAAAGAATTCTCAAGGGTAACATTGACTACATCCAAGTTTCCAAAAATTTTTTATCTGTTCTTATTCATTTTTTCCTTCCAGATAAACTTAAAAAAAAAAAAAAAGACCCAGTAGAATTCTAAATGGAATTGAATTTGATTTATATTTTAATTTGGGGAAATTGAAATCTTAACATTATTAAGTCTTTCCTCCCAGGAACGTGGTCCGTCTCTCCATTTAAATCTTTTTTATTTATGATTCTCAGTAAAAATGTGTGGTTTTTCCATGCAGATCCTATTCTTTTTGGGTTAACATGGTAGACTCTGCCAGTGACTGACTTACCCAAATACTCTCCCACTTGCCAGGGACCGCTTCCAAAGCATCCCTGCACTCTATGAGGGATCTTTTCTGGCCATAGGCACACAGTTGGTCTGTTAGCAGGGTAAGCTGGAAATCTGGAGTTTATGTACCTAGAAATAGCCTTTAATCAATAACAATGCGTTATTATGTGGGATTGTTAATTTCATCTGTTAGCTTGACAGGGACATGGGGTACCCAGTTTAAACATTATTACACCTAGCTCAGTATCTGTGTGTCTGTGAGGGTGTTTGAGGTGAAATTAGCATTTGAATTAGCTGACTGAGTAAAGCAGATTGCTCTCTCTTATGTAGAAGGGCATTATCCAATCCCTTGAAGGCCTGAATAGAACAAAATGGTGGAGGAAAAGGATATTCGCTCTCTCTTCCTGACCGCTGAGCTGGGACATCAGTCTTCTCCTGTCCTTGACTGGAATTTATACTATGAGCCCTCTTGTTTTCAGAACTACATGACCAGCTTTCCTGGGTCTCCAGCTTGCAGATAGTAGATCATGGGATTTCTCAGCCTCCATAATCTCATGAGCCAATCAATTTCTTATAGTAAATCATATACATATGTGTGTCCTGTTTCTGTGGAGAACACTGACTAATACGGTGAGTAAACACTCGGCTTCCTCTGCCTTCTTCTAGAATGACTGTGACATATACTCATAGTATCTCCCAGAGGGGACTCAGTGAGGTGGCACTCTACTTGCCCCCAGGAGTGAGTACTGGCTTCATAATATGCCATCTGTGGACTTTCTTCTCTTCTTATCCTCATTCCCAGACTGGGTTTACTGGGTTCACTTTTCAACAAACAGCTGTAACACTCATCTTTGTCTCAGGGTCCACTGCCAGGAGAGCCCAAACCAAGATGTGACCCCTACTTATTTTTGGTTGCCATTGTAATCAAAGAACTTTTAAAAGTTATAATTTCTAACTAGATATATAAGAAAGTTATTGATTCTTTTTGTCTGTGGCATTTCCCATATATACAAATAATAGTAGATTCAAACTTGTAAGAAAGTTATTGATTCTTTTTATCTGTGGCATTTCCCATATATACAAATAATAGTAGATTCAAACACAAGTTTTTGGTATACAAAAATTAGTATTGTTAAGTTGTTTTACGTATATACTCTTATATGCTGCAAATTATTATATATTCTATATGTCTATACAGAAATAGCATCTACAGATGCATATAAAACTCCCCATGTATACAGTACTTCAGCGGCAATTTGGATAATTTTCAAAGGTGATTTTGACTATGCATAACTCTCACCTCTCTGTTTTTAGAACCTAATCTCAAGATCATTGCCAATTGGCTCCATGTTGAATTCATTTATTAGTTTTAATAGTGTTTCAATTGATTCTCTTGGTCTTTCCAGGTAGACAATTACATTAATAGAAAATAATAGAATTTTATCACCTTTTTGTCACTTATATTTATGGTTTTTTCTTTTTGTCTTATTGCATTTACTAGAATTTTCAGAACAATGTTAAGTATTAGTGGTGAAAAGGATGTCTTTGTCTAATATCAATTTTGAATAGAAATTGAATGTTTCTCTTTATTGAGAGATAGAAAGAGTTTGGGGAAAAATTCATTAAAATAAATGATAAATTAAATGCAGGTTGAAATAAATTTCAGTTTTGCTTCTGTATGAAATATTTTCTGATCTTTCAATAAACCATTCTTAGTAAATTTGATTATCTTGGCATAAAATGAGTTTGATTTCTATAAGCTCATGAATAATTTAAGTCTATTTGAAATCTTTTCTGGCTGCCATTGAGTGATTGACCTTGATTTGCAAGCTAGAAAAATTAAACCTCTAATATATAACAGAGATTTGAGTTTCTATACCTGTACTTGCCAAATTCACACATCCCATGTAACTGTTTCTACTCTTTTTGGTTCAGACAGCTAGTCTCAGATATTTTCATGTATACACAAAATATATCTATGCAAAAATATACATATATTTATATGGAGATAAATACATACATACATAAACATAGATTATATATTATAAAATATGAAAATATTCAAAATGAACTCACACAGATGTCCTAATATCTAGCCAATACATGTGTTCTTATGTTCAAGGTAACCAGATATATATGTATATAAATGTATAAAATGATGTTTCAGGACAAGAATTTCAGCATTTTTGTAATCACAAAACACTGGAAACATTTCATACATCCATCAACAGACAACTAGTTAAATAAATGGAGAGACTTGCAATAAATAGTGCCTTAAAATAGACTCAATTCTTTTTTAGACTTAGCAGAAAGTGTTTATTTCCTCTCATCTTCCACTTCGGTATAGCTGACCCAGAATCTGTTTCCACAAATCTAGAGACAACAGGGAGTGGGTGAAGAGTAAAGTGGACTAAGGGATTTTCAAAGTATACCCATGAGGATGAAACGTTAACATTTATAAGCAACAAAAATTGCCTCTAAGATGCCTCAATAAAGAAGCTTTGCCCTTCACATATTATCAACGGATAGATGCTAACTTAAAATTAGTGCTTTTTGACACGTACCCTGGCAAAAAATATCTCTTGCCCTCCTAGTGTCTGGCTTGATGAGGACTGCGACGTTATAACACAAACAAAAATGTAATGCTGTCCAAATCAGGAAAGCAACAGCCAAAATGAAATTTAGATAAGGATAGCTGATATTATTTCCAAGTGTTAATATTATCTTAAATTTTTCTTTTTTATGTCTATGTAAAACATTTTTCATATCTATGTAAAATGTGTATCTATGTATTGTTTCCCCAGAGCACTGCTCAATTTTTGCCATCTCTCAATGTGGCACACAGGCTAGATACTTGCCAAAGCCATTTCCTTTTCTTCCTGGGAACACCACTAGATTACATTTCCTAGCTCCCATGCCTACAGGTGTGGCTGTGTGATTAGTTCTGGGCAAGAGAATGTGATCAAAAATGATATATGACACATTTAGACCTGACCCCTAAATTCTGCCATGCAATTCTCTCTCTTTCCTTGTTTCCCAATCATTTAAATAGGATCCAATAAAATCTCAGTTAAAGGGAGCCTAGGTCCCTGAATCACTTTGGGAATAACTGTCCATCAAAACCCAAACGTACTGTGACTTTAAAGAGAAACAAATCTTTGTTATGCAAAGCCATTGAGATTTGGGATTGTTTGTTACAGCAGTTGGTTTTAGTTTACCAATTGGTTTAGCTGGTTAATATACCTAGCTCTGTATCTCTCTTATCCATTTTTCAAATTCTTGGTAAATAATACTTGGCTCATTCAGGGATAAATATCTATCCCTGATCATTTGGCTATAGCTAGTGTATTAGTCCATTCTCACACTGCTAATAAAGACATATCCAAGACTTGGTAATTTACAAAGAAAAGAGGTTTAATTGACTCACAGTTCCACAGGGCTGGGGAGGCCTCAGGAAACTTAGAATCATGGTGGAAACAGAAGCAAACATGTCCTTCTTCACAAGGAGGCAGGAGAGAGAATGAGAATCAAGCAAGGGTTAACCCCCTTATAAAACTATCAGATCTCGTGAGAACTTGCTCACTATCACAAGAATAGCATGAAAATAACTGCCCTCAGGATTCAATTACCTCTCACCGGCTCTCTCCCACAACAAGTGGGGATTACGCAAACTACAATTCAAGATGTGATTTGGGTGGGGATGCAGCCAAACCATATCAGCTAGGATGGGATACTACAGGGTCACTTCATATAGACATAGCCTCCAGGAGCCCACTCCTGGGTAATGGGAGCTATTCCTAGAAAAGAGGAATCACTGTGAGCTAGGTAGCCACACAAGAGTGTTTCCTACATAAAGAAGGATAATAAACAGGAAGAAAGGAAGACTGACAGAACCTCTTATGCAGATTCTCAAGGTAGGAGAAAGCATAAAAAATCCATTAATCTTGCCATTCCTGAGAAGCTTCACATCCCTACATAACATGTCGTAAATACTGGCATTCACTCTTAGAGACAATTAACTCTCCCTTGGGAAATGTAGAATAAATGAAAGTTAAAAGATCATTCATGTTGAACATTATGTTCAACAAATATTGTGTACCTTGCTGAGGGAATGTAAGTGTGGGCCTAGACTGTCATTCTCCAGCCAGCGGACAGACTGGAAAGGGAGAAATTCCTGTTAAATGAATAGGGAAACTCAATCATGGATCACTGAGGTTCAGAAAGATCTGGATGACCAATTGCAGTGGGCATTTGTCATTTTTAATTCTGGCCCAGCATCTCATCTCCCTTTTTTTTTTTTGAGAGGGGAGAGTCCTATTATCTGAGCTGGGTAGGGCAAGGCCTGACCATTTCTCACAGAGGCTGAAAAAATACAAATCTCCCTGCCCCTCCTCTGCCTCCTGTCCCCCAACTCCCTCCCACCCTGGCTGGCAGCTGGGGTACGGTCAGTGTATTGGATGCTACCACCTAGGAATCTGAATCTCCAGCAAGTGACACAAGGATAGAGACAGCTTGGAATCTACACCCAGTGGTGCTGCCCCTTGGCAGTGGCAATCTGGTAGGATGAGGACACCAGCAGAGGTGTCTAGCTCTCAGTTGTGTCCCTGGGTAGTGATTCCTGATTCCTTCTTTTTTTCTTTTCTTTTTTTGAGCCTGGTTCTAGAGTCTTCCAATTGATTCCATGAGCCACCCAATAGCTTCCTAATAAATTCATATTCTGCTTAAATTAGACATAGTAGAGTTTTCTTTATTTTGGTTTTTGTATTTTGTTATTGTTGTTGTCATTTTGTTTTGTTTTTGAAACAGGGTCTTACCCCGTCACCCAGGCTGGAGTGCAGTGGTGCAATCACAGATCACTGCAGCCTCAACCTCCAGGCTTAGGTGATCCTCTACCTCAGCCTCTCGCATAGCTGGGACTACAGCCTCGCGCCACCTCGTCTGGCTAATTTTGTATTTTTTATAGAGATGTCATTTCATCATATTGCTTAGGCTGGTCTTGAACTCCTGGGCTCAAGGATCCCCTTGCCTCACCTTCCCAAAGTGCTGGGATTACAGGCATGAGCCACCACTCCTAGTCAGACATAGGTTTTTGATGCTTGCAGCCAAGAACCTTGACTGATACAATAATTTCCTCCTTCTTCAGTTCACTTTTTCCCTTGACAACCTAACAGATAGGATATTTGAATTCTTGAAAGTAGCAAGATAAATGTCGTAAAGTCCACATTTCACACATATGTAGATCACTAAACTAATTAGAAAGCTGAGACATTATCTTTTTTTTAGGATTACAAGAAGCTATGACCAGGAAAATAAATGAATCATTGAGGGTACACTCTAGGAGCAATACAAGATAAAGCCAAAACAAAACAAAAAGCATCTGCTGGCCTCACAGTGCCACTCTTGAGTGTCTCCTGTGGAGTGTCAAGTCAGGGTCAGCTCACCTGAAGAAGATCAGGCCTAACCTACCTGTTCCTGCAAACAGGGGAATCCAAAGGCTTCTGATCCAGCTATCTGTACTAGGATGGGGCGTTCTATTGGCTCCATCACACAGGAGGAGTCTCAAATACCATTATTGCACTGAGGAGAGCTTAGAAATAGAAGATAGTGAGGAGTCAAGAAAGGGCCAGCGTGAGAGGTATGGGTAGTTAGTATGCAGAAGAAAGGGACAGGCCATCTTATGGCAGAACAGCCTTCCGTGTTAGGGTCCTACAGGGCCTCTGCAGATGTGTTGGAAGATAACTCTAAGAAATAAGAAGGGTTTCCATCTAGACCCTCAAGGTTGACTAAGACCCATTCTCAGACACTTGAACTTCACAAGCTAATAATCCAAGCCTCTCTTGGGGAGTTGGGCAAAGAATCAAAGAAGTGCATCTTCAACCAGTGCTACCCCATTCACCCTCCCTGTGGTCTGGTTAGGACAGAGGCCTCTCTTCCTCCATAACATGCCTGGCTTGCCCAGTACTGACCCTGACACACTGAGAGCATTCAACAGAGATCCACTGTACCTGGGCTCTAAAGCCACGTTCCTAACAACTCCTGTCTAGTCAGTCCACCCTCCATCTTTTTAAGAGAGAAGGGAGCTGGAAAGCTATATACCAAGAGGGCTCTGCTGTGGCCTGCCAGGAGGACCAGCTGTCCAGTATGGACACAATTTAACAAGAGAGACAATGGTAGAAAAATAGGGCCAGAATCTCAGCTTCAGAAGAGCAGCAGTTCTCTTCCTTCCAAAAGTGGGTTTAACATCACCTGACCTCCTTTCTGAGTTCAGGCTGGGGTGTTGTATGGAATGTCCTGCCCACATGAGATTTTTCCAGGACCATCTCCCGCTGGTTCATGGCAAGCTGTGGACCCGAAATGCCCTAAATCCATTGACTATGCTCTAAAGATTCTGGATATAAAAATATGTGGCTCTTTATATAAGGACTTGATATGAGGCATCAGAAGCAAGAGGTAAATAGTGAACCAGATATGCCAAGTACAGACAGGTTAGCTCTGGAGTCACTTTACCAGTGATGTCCCACTCTCAGAGTGAAGGATTTTTGTTTGTTTGTTTGTTTGTTTGTATCATTTTGTTTAGTTTTGAGACAGGGTCTCACTCTGTCAACCAGGCTGGAGTACAAAAGTGCAATTAGAGCTCACTGCAGCTTTGACCTCCCAGGCTCAAGCAATCTTCCCAGCTTAGCCTCCCAAGTAGATGGGAACACAGGTGTATGCCACCACACCTGGCAATTTTTGAATTTTTTTGTAGAGATAGGGGTCTTGCTATGTTGTCTAGGTTGGTCTCAAACTTCTGGGCTCAAGCAATCTTCTGGCCTCAGCCTCCCGAAGGACAGGGATTACAGGCATGAGCCACCATGCCTAGCCTCAAAATTAAGTTTTATAAGAACCATTCTTGAAGGTCCCAGAAGACCCACCAGAAACAAGAAGGACGGCTGTGGGTGGATGGAAGCAGAAGGCCTCCCTCTGGTCCTGGCCTTGGTTCCTGAATACCACCCTAGGGACAATGTTCCTTAAAAAGGGAGGAAAAACAGCAGACAGGAGGAAGAGGAATAAAAAAAGGAATTAAAGTAGCAAAAAAAAGAAACAAGTTTAAAATAAGTTCTTATTGTTTTTTCTAATAACATAATTAATGCCCAGTGTCAAAAGTTGAGGAAATTAAGAAAAAGATAAAAAATAAAAAACAATGACCTATAATATGATTACTTGGAGAAAATAACCATTAAAATTTTTGTGTATGTATTGCTTTCTATGAAAATTTACATATATATATGTTTAAAAATAATGGAAATATATGTGTATTAATATGCACACACATATATAAACATACATATGTACACATACAAACACAATACTAATTTATTATCTCTTCTTAATCTTAATTTGTTGTGAAAATCTTTCCACATAAATAAATGGTAATGTCATAATTTTATGGCTATATAGTATTCTGTTATAGACACAATATAATTTACATACCAAATCCCTTATTAATGAACTTTTCTCAGTGTTTCACTATTATAAACAATGTTCCAATTATTCTCACTGTGTGTGTGTGTGTGTGTGTGTGTGTGCATGTGTATTTGTAAACTTGTTCCATTCTTTCCCAGAAGTAAAATTGCTAAGTCAAATGAATACATTTTTTAAAAGGCTTTTCACAAATCCTATTAAATTGCCTTCCAGCAATACTGTACCAATTAACAATCCCACTAGTAGGGTATGGGCATCCATTTTCCTACAAGGCCAACGAGGTAGTTAGAACAAACTATATCTTTGCCTTGCTTTAGTTATAAATGAAGTTGAACCTCCTATCACATTTACTGGCCATTTGGGGCTTTGTTTTCTTTGCATATATTTTTCAAATCGAATGTTCATCTTTATGTTCTTGTTGATTAGTAAAAACTGTATCAAGGGTTTTGGCCCTTGCCATATGTGTTGCTGTTGAGTTGACATTTAAGAGAAGATTAAAACTAAAATGAAATAATAAGACAAGAAAATGTTTTAGATAATAACATTTTTTTAAAAAAAGTTACTTTAAAAGCAAGAGACAAGATTCAGATGAGACAAGTTAAAGAAAGCCAGACTAGAAAGAGGAAACTTGAAGGTAAAAGAAGTAGAAAAATAAGAAATATGTAAACAATACCCATAAAATTAAAGAGAAGTTCTAGAGCAATAGCTACATTCTAACTTGTATAATAGAAGCTACTCATAAGAAAATAAAACTGGTGGTTGTGGAAGGCAATATCACTTACCTTGGGGAGGCCAGGGACAGCGTCGCAGATCTTTAATCAAGTTCTTGGTAGAGACGAGCAGAATAGATCAAAAGGGGCAATAGTATCCAAATCTTTCGCGGTGATCTATATACTTGTTCAGACCATTAGCAAATCCCCCTGAGGAATCCAAATCCATTTAAGGCTACATTTAAGACGGGCAACAGATAAAAAAGTAGGTAAGGAAAGAATTACAAAAAACAGGATGAAGTCTTGATGGGAGCAGGTTAATCGGTCATTTTAATCACATTGTCTCTTCTTTTTGTCCACTAATTAGATCAAGAAGCTATTACAGTTGCAGACACTAAGAAGTGACTCCTTTTGAAGCAGAGAGAGAGAGAGAGGACTTACCCCACCTACTCCAGATTTCCAGATTTAGCATAAGATAGATTGATTTAAACATGAAATTTCAAGGAGGTCTATAGCCTAAGAGTGGTTTCTCTGAGAGCATATGACACTTAGTCTGTCAGGAATAGTCTGAGATCAGTTTTACTATTTTTCTCATATTATGTATGAAGATACTAAGGTTCCAACAGGGTAAGTGACTTGCTCTATCAAGGCGCTCCCTACAGTGCACTGTGGAGCTGGAATCAGAAACAATTCCAGACCAGTGCTGCCTGACAGAGATACAATTCAAGCCACACAGGTTATTTAAAATTTTCTAGTAGATGCATTTAAAAAGTAAAAGAAACAATTCAATTAATTCTAATAATGTTTTGTTTAGCATAGTACATTTAGACTATCATTTTAACATGTAATCAATATTAAAATGAGATATTTTACATTTCATTTTTCATGCTTGACCTTAAAAATCTAATACATCTTTTACATTTACAGCACATCCTAATTTGCAGTAGCCACATTTCCAATACTGAAGTACATTTCAAGTACTTAATAGTTGTGTGGCTAGTGGCTACCTTGGACAGCCCAACTCTAGAACAGTGGTTCTCAAAGTGTTGTCTCCAGATCAGCAGTATCAGCATCACCTGGGAACTTGTTAAACATGCAAATTCTTGGGCACCATCCCAACCCCCCTAAATTAGAATCTCTAGGGGGTTAAACCCAGCAACCCATGTTTAAGCAAGCCCCTTCAGTCATTTCTGATACACTTCAAAATTTGAGAACCATTGCTCTACACAACTGCCTCTGCATCCCAAACCAAATAAACCCAGAACAGCCATTGTGGACTAGCCCTGAGGACGAAGAGTCCCGGCTCTTGAGATAGACAGTTCTTAGCTAAATGAAACTGGCTTTTTCTTGTAGGGAAATATCTTAGTCCCAGCTATGGTTCCATTTCTTGGGATTATGGAATTACCAGGCACAATATAAACATGGTTTAATTAGTCATTTTGTTTAAGAGGGGAAAAAAAACAGTAACCACCCTATACTATCACCTTGAGTTTTACTTAACTTTTATTTTTCTCAGTTTCCTCTTCCGTAGGATGTAGATCATTTAATAAATGTTAGCAACTTTTCTTAAAAAGTAATGTGTACAAAAAGAAAAAAGTCAACAAAAGGAACTGATTTTTAAAACTACAATAAAAACAAGCAGTGGGCCAGAAAGGCAATATTATAGATTTTGAGCACAGAAGCTAAAGCTGACTCATTTATAATTTCTTAGAACATTAGATTTGCTGAGGGGGAAAGGTAGGGTTCTTGCCAAAATCATTAAGGAGAGAGATTCTAAGTATGCCTTAAAGAAGAACTTTCAGTAAACAGGAATTACCTATAAAGAAAATCAGGAAGCCAAAGTGTTTCTTTTTATGAAGTTACATCCTGCCATAGAAAAGCTGGATAGGAAACAAAGACCGATGTACTCCCAACTGTACCCTAAGCCGGCAATTATTTTATCAAGGAAAATCTGAGCAAAAGCTCAGGTTCAGTGAAGGGGGGAAAATATGAGAAGTCTGAATGTCGTGAGAAACTAAAGACAACCAATGGCTACAATTAAACAAGATTTTTTGGGGGGAAATGAACGCGAAGAAATAAATCTCCGTGATTTCGGGTTCCTTAGTCACCGCTTGGCCCCTCCCCCCATTTCAGTAATAAGTCCCCCAGACTTTTGCTGGAAAAAAATATAAATTAGTGTCCCCAGAAATAGGGGACTGATAAAATGATCCTAATCGCCTTTTCCTCCTCATTGTTATTTGTTGTGCGTTTCCACGTTTCAGTGATAGGATTCTACTTTGCTCACTACTCTTTTCCGTTTGATTAAAGAAAATGCTGCTATCGCCGCCCAATTTTCCATTTCATCCTCTCACCCTCAGATGAAGAGACACCAGAAAGACTAGACAGTCCTGTCTCGAGGCAGGTTCCCATGGTTTTGGGGGAATGGCAGGTGCCAGTCTTCAGCAGCAGCTGCAACCTTCCGCAAGGCAGAAACTGCGGTTCACACTCTCCGCTCTTTCTCCAGCCCTACCCCGCCACCTCACAACTCCTCACAATCCTTAAAAACACACAGACCTCCTCCTTCAGCCTCGCATCCTCTTGCACACCCTGCACCGCACGCATCCTGGGATGCCCGCTGCCACAGTAACGCTCAACCCACTCTGCGGCCCCACCCACTGCCGTCCCGCCCACACCCCAGGCGCCAATGGTTGCGGCCCTCAGCCCCCAAGGGGCTCTTTGATAGGGCAGCAGGGCCTGCCACTCTCGGGGCGCGCCCCGCCTCCTCCTCCTCGCTCCCCTCCGGAGCTGGAGGGGCCGAGCATCAGCGAGAGTAGCAGCGAGCAGCCGCGGTGGTGGCGGCGGCGCGTCGTTGCAGTTGCGCCATCTGTCAGGAGCGGAGCCGGCGAGGAGGGGGCTGCCGCGGGCGAGGAGGAGTGGTCGCCGCGAGCCGAAGGCCTTCGAGACCCTCCGGCCAGCCGGCGGCCAGAGCGGAGGCAAGATTGCCCTGCGAGCAGCGCGTCCTCTCCCGTCCCGGCGCGCCGCGCTTCTCCCAGCGCACCGAGGACCGCCCGGGCGCACACAAAGCCGCCGCCCGCTCCGCACCGCCCGGCGGCCGCCGCCCGCGCCTGGGAGGGATCCGGCCGCCGGGCCGGGGACGCCCCGGTGCCGCCCCCTCGGTGCTCTCGGAAGGCCCACCGGCTCCCGTGCCCGCCGGGGAGCTCCAGGAGCCGCCTAGGTCGCGCTGGAGGAGGGCGGGGAGAGGACCATGTGAATGGGCTCCGGGGCCTGAGCGCCGCGCAGGTAAGCAGGCGGCGGGATGCGCCGCGGGAGGCCGCGGGGATGCTGCAGAGACGCGCGGCCGCCGGCGCCCCCGCCGCGGGGCCCTGCGCTGCGGTCCCTTGGCAGCTCGGGCGCTCCGCGGGGCTGCCAGGGAGTTGGCGCTCACGGTCTTCCCGCGGCTGCACCGGAGGACACCCCTGCGGGGTGCGGCCCCGAGGCAGCGCGGGGATGGGGGCCCCATTTCCTCGCCCGCAAGCGGGCGCCGGGTGAAAATAGGAATTGGCTTGGGGGCGAGGCTGGCCCAGACTCCGCCCCCGCCCTCCTTTCGGGGCCCCCCGCGGGGACCGGCTCTGTGTGTGTTGTTTTAATGTCGGGGATGATGTAATCACCTAATAATTGATGCCCCGTGCTGCTTCCCTCCCCACCCAACCCCTGCCCCACTCCTCCACCCCTCGGCCTCCTCCCTCGGCGGCGGTCGCCTTCTCCAACCCATCCTCCTGCCTATTTCTGGCACCTCCCTTGCACTTCCCCCATCCTCCCCTTCACTCTTCCTGTGCCACCACCCACCCACCCTTCCCCTTTCGCCTGTGCTGGAGCCTTCCGTCCTCTTCCTCTGTCCCCCAC
>PVKP010032970.1:0-25427 GCA_004027715.1 Plecturocebus donacophilus | reverse complement strand
TTTATTTGTACAAAATATATATTTCTTTATAAGTATATATTTTATAATTATATTTAATTATACTGTATGATAAATATAATAATTATATTTAATTATATATTTATATCACATATAAATTATATACATATATAATTATATATACTATAAAGATATATAAATAATATATATACTATATTTATATCTATAATATACGTAAATTATAAATTATGTATAATTTATAAATATATGTATATATAATATATACATATATATCATATACATTTATATATCTTATATATATGTTTATTATATTTATATATTATATAAATATTTAAATATAAATATGTAAATATATATGTATATATTATAAATTACATATACATATATATAATAAAGACTCACACCTCCTGCTCTTGCTGTGCCAGTTAAAAGCCAACAACAGAAGTGAAAAGAAACGTTTTAGTACAGTACAAGTCAGTGAATACCATTAAAGTAACAAATCAGTGTGGTCCCTAATTGCTAATGCCTAAGGACTGAATTAGCATGTTTTATGCATATCAAAAATCCTTTTTCCCTCTGTTTTGTTTTCTAAATTCAATGTTAGGGAATACATAATGCTTTTCTTTTTTCAACTGATTTTCTCAATTAATTTAAAGATAGACAAAAGATACAGACAAATGATAGGTTTTTTTTTAATAGCCTTTATTATCAATCACAAATGTTGGAGGGTATAACTTAGGCATGTGTATTCAGAAAAGTGCATTAAGACTTTCATACAATATATTTCAAGGTCTTAGAGGGAAATTTACCGCATATGGTTCAAATGAAAATACATTTCTAAGTGACTTCTTAAAGAGAGATGTAGAGTTGGATAAATGATGTTGAGAAACCTAGGGACAAAAATGTGTTCAAAGTAATTGCCAACCTTTGGGCTGAAGAAGCAAGGGGAAGAAATAGTGAAGCCGGAGCTCACTGGGAGTAACAGCCACAGAGAAAAGGTTTCCTGGTGTGACCTGTAGTCACAGAGAAATGACTCTATAGCCAGAGATGGACTTTCCCCCTCAAGCCCACGTGTATCTCTTCTCTACAAGAGTTTTCTCTAGCACTAGACCCAGGAGCTTGCTGAGGCAGACAGACATGGCTCTGAATAAAGTCAGGAACTGGGAAAAGGAACACAGAGTCATGTAATCAGAGCCAGCTTAAACATAATAGAAAAGGGAGTCAGTATTTCTGTCCTCTGAGGAAAGGATTTTGACACATGTTCCAAATGGTTTCTCAAGGTTGAGTCTTACTGCATGTGATGTAAACAGATACAGCAAATGAAGCATTAGAAATTAGGAAAAAAAAATATTACAGTAAGGATTGGAAGAAGAAGAGATCAGTTAAAACTAGCTAAATACATTTGGTGATGATTTTCCATATGAAATGAAGAAGCAAACTAATGATGAGCAATTCCCCAATGAGCTGATGCTGTCTTACCATTAATTAGAGGAATGAGTTTTCTCTAACTGTAAGGATTGCTGTTTTAACAAAGACTCACTGGTACCATTCTACCTAATTTTGACAATTAAAGAGAGCAAGAACAATGACTTGGAAACAGAAATCCCGGTAGAGAATAGAGTTTCAAACTTCCTGTATAGGGAAAATAATCCTGGAAGAGGGGTAAAAATAGCAATTGGTGGCAGGACATGTCATCTCACAAGACCTCCTAGGAGAGATCTGAGGCCATCTGCTGATTTCACGGTATAATAGCTCACAGTGGTAAGCAATGGATCATTTTGCTTGGTTTTCATTCTTTTACTTTTAACTATCAGAGCTCAGTTTGCACTATTTCTTAGATATTCTAACAAATACTCCATAAGTATTTTTGGCAGAATAAGAGCAGACATTTATAAAAGGAGAAAAAAGTTGTGGCAATATAAATATTCTTAATATTATATATGTTTTGTGAGATATAATATTCTAATGTCAGAAGGCATTGGTGGTATAAATAGGAATGAATAGGAAACCTAGCTATTACTGCTCAAGTGACTAAGGTACAGCAAAATACGCACTTAACCAAGTTCTAATTGAACCTGCTAATTGGGAACCTCTAGAGTTACTGAAGTGGAGAGCTGTGATAAAATTCAAATAGCTCTGACTCCCTGGAGAACAAGAGGATATTGAATTTTTCCATTAAAGAAGTGATGCATGCAGGTATATAGATACCTTCAAACTCTTCATATAATCGACCTGTCTGGCCTGTGAAATCAACAAATGATAGGCCTTGGTGACTCTCAATGTGAAGAAAGTCATTTTCTAATTGCATCGCTGTCACAGTCACTATGGGAGAGGAAATTCAGTAAGGTAGAGGGAAGTTGCACAAGCTATTCTCTCGCTAATACTTCCTTTTCCATTCATTTTTTTCAGGAAGTATCCATAAATTGTTTTATATAAGAAATAAAATATATTCTCATCATGATTTCTTACAAGTATGTTAATACCCCTGCTTTTTCTCATAATGTAATAAAAATTTCTACAAAATTACAACTACAGCTAAAATTAATTACATTGATTTACTATTTGTATAAAACAATTTTTAAGGAAGAGTGCATTCTTAATTAGAGAAGATGCTATCAAACATGATATCACTATATTGGCTGATAAATAATTGAATCAGCCAGAAAATACTACAGAAAAGTTTAATTTCTGTATTTTTGTAAGATAAGGGTGTTGGCTAGAGAGATCTATGTTGTTTGGGTTTTCTGTCATGATCAGAGGATTGGCATTTGCAATATGGGATACAATTGACTGATATATCTCACTACTTACCTTATGAATTACAGTTATCTCAACTTCACCATTTATTGGCTCTGAGATCATGAACAAGTTATTTTCCTCTTTGTGTTAGTTTCCTCATACATAAAATGAGGATAATAGAGTCACTGAGTGTGTAATGAGCAACAACTGATTTATATATGAAAAGAGTTGAACAGTGACTGGTGGCTAAGAAATTCTTAGTAAATATCAGCTAATTCTGGTTCCTTTTCCAATTGCATAAATCTTTTGCATTGTACTAAAGAAATGTTCAGCTAATACTAGCTATTGCATTGTTTTTGGGCACTGGTCAACAGTGAACTCACCAAAGAGAGTTTTTAAATAACTGAAAAGAAAGATTCCAGTATAACACTATGTCAAGAAGGAGAAAGAGAAAGAGAGAGAGAGAGAGAGAGAGAGAGAGAGAGATGCTACTAAGAAAGGAGAGCTAAAAAAATTTACTGATTAAATATAAATATGGAAATTATACATTCAGGAACATAAAAAATGAATAAGACTGAATATGAAGATATCCCTAAATTCATAGGCAAGACACAGATGCTGCCCTAGCCTGACTAAATGTCTAGACAATTTGTCTTCAGAAATAATGTGTGAGGACCATAATTTTTAAAAATGTATTTTAGATGGAGGGAGGATGAGTAGGAAGTCAGTTTTATTGAAATGTAATTTATATACAACATTCTTCATTTTTCAATATGTAATTTGATAAGTTTAACAAATGTGTACATTGTATGACTACTATCACATACAAAATATAGGGTATTCCCATCATGCAGAAAGTCAGTCACTTGTAGTTGTAGTTAGTCCTCTTCCCCTCCCCTTGGTCCCTAGCAACTACTGATACACTTTTATTGTCACACAGATTTGCCTTTTCCAGAACGTCTTTTTCTTTTTCTTGTATTTAAATTGTTTATTTTTATTTTTTGTGAGTACACAGTAAGTGTATATATTCATGGGGTATATGAGATGTTTTGATATAACCATGCAGTGTGTAATAATCACATCATGGAAGATGGGGTATCCATCCCCTCAAGCATTTATCTTGTGTGTTACAAACAGTCCATTTATACTCTTAGTTATTTTATTTTTATTTTAGTTTATTCATTTATTTATTTTTTTGAGATAGAGTTTCACTCTTGTTGCCCAGGCTGGAAACCAGTGGCATCACCTCGGCTCACTGCAACGTCTGCCTCTTGGACTCAAGTGATTCTCCTGCCTCAGCCTCCTGAGAGTAGCCAGGATTACAGGCAGGTGCCACCATGCCCAGCTAATTTTTGTATTTTTAATAGAGATGGGGTTTCACCATTTTGGCCAGGCTGGTCTTGAACTCCTGACCTCAGGTAATATGCCCTCCTCAGCCTCCCAAAGTGCTGGGATTACTGGAGTGAACCAATGTACCTGGCCAGCTCTTAGTTATTTTAAAATGTACAATTAAATTATCATTGATTATAGTCACCCTGTTGTGTTATCAAATACCTTATTCATTCTTTCTATTTTTTGTACCCATTAATCATCCCCACTTCTCCCCTACCACTTACTACCCTTCCTAGCCTCTGGTGACTGTACTTCTGCTTTCTACATACATGGGTTCAATTGTTTTGACTTTTAGCTCCCACAGACACATGAAAACATGCAGTGTTTGTCTCTCTGAGCCTGACTTATTTCACTTAACATAAAGACCTCCAGTTCCATCCATGTTGTTGAAAATAATGGAATCTCATTCTTTTGTTGTGGCTGAATGGTTTTCCGTTGTGTATATGTACCACATTTCCGTTATCCATTCATCTGTTGATGGACACTAAAGTTGCTTCTAAATCTTGGCTATTGTAAACAGTGCTGTAACAAATACGAGAATGGAGATCTCTCTTTGATACATTGATTTCCTTCCTTTTGGGTATAGACCTAGCAGTAAGATTGCTGGATCACATGGTAGCTCTATTTCAGTTGTTTGAGGAACATCCAACTGTTCTCCATAGTGATTGTACTGATTTACATTCCCACCAACAATGCAGGAGTGTTGCCTTTTCCCCACCATCCTCTCTAGCATTTGTTATCTGTCTTGTGGGTGTAAGCCATTTTACCTGGCAGGGGTGATATCTCCTTGTAGTTTTGGTTTGCATTTCTCTGATGATTGTGATGTTGAACACCTTGTCATATATTTGTTTGCCATGTCTTTTTTTTTTTTTTGAGAAATCTTTATTTAGATCTTTCACACATTTTTAATTAGATTATGCGATTTTTTTTTGATAGAGTTATTTGAGCCCCTTACATATTCTGCTTATTCATCTCTTGTCAGATGAATAGTTTGCAAATATTTTCTGTTATTCTATAGGTTTTCTCTTAAATTTGTTGATTGTTTCTTTTGCTGTGCTTCAAACTGTTCACTTATTATGATTTCATATGTTCATTTTTGCTTTGGTTGCCCATGCATTTATGGTATTACTCAAGAAATATTTGCCTAGACTGATGTCCTGGAGTGTTTCCCCAAAGTTTTACTGTGGGAGTTTCATAGTTTGAGGTCTTAGATTTAATTCTTTTATCTATTTTGATTTGATGTTTGTGTATTTTGAGAAATAGGGGTCTAATTTCATTCTTCTGCATGTCGATTTCCAGTTTGCCCAACCAATTTATTGAAGAAATTGTGGTTTCCCCAGTGCATATTCTTGGCACCTAGAATTTTGTATAATCTAAATCATAAAGTATATAATCTTAATTTCTCACTGTTTTATCTTAGTCCAAGATTTCTTCATGTTAGTGCATATAAATAGGTTATTTCATTTTATTGCCAAATAGTAAGAATTTCATTGTATAGATATACTAATTTTTTCTTTATCCATTATTGTTTTAATGACCATTGACTTTTTCTAGGTTGGGCTAATTGTTTAAACTTCCATCCAATATTGCATGCAATTCTTTTATGAGCATCTATTTCCTTTATCTTAGATAAATGCCTTAAGTATATCTTCAACTTTATGAGAATCTGCTAAACTACTTTTCAATTGGCTATACCATTTTCCATTCCTAGCAGCAATGTATAAAAGTTCCACTAGTTATTTCATATCCTTGCCAGTATATACTATTGTCAGTCTTTTCAATTTTAGCCATTCTGGTGGGTGTAAAGTGATATCTCTTTATTATTTTAATTGGCATTTTTCCATTGACTAATGATGTTCAGC
Organism: Plecturocebus donacophilus; assembly: GCA_004027715.1. Classification (NCBI taxonomy): domain Eukaryota; kingdom Metazoa; phylum Chordata; class Mammalia; order Primates; family Pitheciidae; genus Plecturocebus; species Plecturocebus donacophilus. The sequence continues at coordinate 19,455 of PVKP010032970.1, read as the reverse complement.
ACTTTTTAATATGCTTATTTGCCGTCTTTATTTCTTATTGGTAAAATGCCATCACTGTATGAATCTTTAAATTTATAAGCATGTAAATGAGTCTAGTTTGCTTACTGTAGTGCCCTTTGAACTGAGAAGGGCTGTGTCTTAAAAACTGTAAGCATGCATCTAATCAAGGTAAATATTCTCATAGAAGTAAGAAACTCTAGGTTAACTCAGCGTATTATCTTATTTTAGCTTCCAGCTCATACAAAAAAATGAAAGATCCCTAATATTATTCACCCACAGACATGTAGTGTGAAATTGGTCAGTGGCCTTTGTAAGCAAGCTGATCACAGAGGTATGTGTTGTTAAAAAGTCCATTTCAGCACCGTGAGGTTTTAAGTAGGTCATAAATGGCGTTGACACATTTTTTAGTTTTTGTTTTGTCTACTTGTCTAAGAGAGATTGACAGAGACTGAGGTTGAAGAATGGAAACTCTGGAACAAATGTCTGATTTACATATCAAGAATTAGGGAATTGACATTTCAAAGTAGGAATGACATAGGAGTAAGCCAAAAATAATGTATGAAAAGTGTTTCATAACCTGTATCATCTGAAAAATAGCATTATGATTAAAAATCAGAAAGAATAATTGCAGTAATTTTTATATAAAAGGTGGGTAACCGGAATGTTTGTCTAACTTTTCAGATATAGGGAGTATAGTTACAAGGCCTTGTTGCCATCTAAATGTATCCTAAAAGATTAAATCAAAAATACCAAAGGGAGAATGAATACACTGAATTAATTTTTTTGACATTATTTTTAACAGAACCTCTCATATTGGGACCAAGGCTTAGATCAATCATTTCCAAGGTCAGTATAGTAGATTTCAGAAAATGATGCCAAGTCATTTAAATGGGAGAAGACAGGTATACAGACATTCATCTTTTCTAGAGAAGATAATTTCCACATTAATGTTTATATATTTTTTACACTTGTAAATTATTTGGGAGATGTTTGTTAATTTAATAATGTTATCCAAAACCCATCACTTGTAATGTGGAAGCAGACAAGAGTATCAAATTGTCTCCTGTTTCAGTACAAGGGTCTGACTTAGAATTGCTAACACAGGAGAACAATTTGAAGTGAGTCATAAAGGTCTAGAGTGAACAATTGAGTTACTGTACAAGGTGTGCTCATGTTTTGACATTTTACCCTTAAGGATAGTTAAGAGCAAGAAAGTTATCTTTTTGTAATATTTATAGCCATTTCACTGCTCACTTCAATAGGCATCAAAGCAAGGCTCTGGCCTTAATCCAAATAAACCAAATTATGTCAAAATCAACACAATTCATGGAATTTGTATATATTATAGCGGGTTAATCTGGATAGGCAATGTTGAACCAATATTATTGATGTAGCAATTTGCATCCATTTCAGGAAAATCTTAATAGAAAAAAAAAGTCTCAGCCTTTTATTACTAATAAAAGATTTACTGATGTAGCAATTTGAATATTACTGATATAGGAATTCATATATATTTTTATATTGGATTAAGAGAACTAATATGTTAAATAGTGTTTTGTTGTGTTTGTATACTCATTAGAAGACCAATGAAAATGTCACTAAAATGTTTATTTTAATCCTCCCCCCACTAAAAAAAGCAAAAGCAGGACGAAAAGTGAAATAAAATAGAACAGACCATATATAGGGATATTAAGCTACTACTAGGTATATGAATCAACCAGAATGATTTCACTATCCTTCACTGTCTGGATTCCAAAGAAAGGAGGTGGCAAGAACTTAACTGACATTTATAGCCATACGTTGCACATAAACATAAGACAGTTGCTTAAGTGAATATAATCTGAAAGTGATCAAATTACACAATTAAAGATCTAATGGTTATAAGATACATGTAGAAACAAAGTGGTTTCAGGCTGTCAAGTAATTATATTTTATAGAGATTAAACACATGAGAATAATTATCTTCTATCTATACACACACATTTACCACTGCTGACATTATTCATTACTTTGTGTAAACACAAATTTCCATCTAGTATTATTTCTTTTTTTCTGAGAACATTTTTGTATTATTTCTTGATGCAAAGGTCTAAAGGCAAAGGATTCTTTTAGCTTCTAATTCTTTGAAAGAGTTTTGTCTTTGATTTATTTTGGAAAGGAAATTCACTGGTTGTGTGATTCTAGGCTGTGTATATTCTTTCTTCTTCCAGAACTTTGAAGACATTGTTTTATTATCTTCCTTTTTTATAGTTTTTAAGGAAAGCTATGCTTTAACTTTCTTCTCTGTAAGTAATGATTCCTCTCCTGACTGCTTTCAAGATTTTCTCTTTGATCACTGGTTTTTAGCAATTTATGCCTTGGAATAAATTTTAGCAATTTATGCCTTGGAAACAATTTATGTTACTTGGAATTTATTTAACATTTTTAATATGTGATTTTTAAAATTTTCTAAATTTCAAACATTTCTTTTTCAAGTACCACCCCCAACAACACAACCACCCCATAGTAGATTGCTGCAGTGTAGTCTCACAGGTTATGAATGTTCAGCTTAGTTTTTTCCAGTCATTTCCCCTTCTTGGCTCATTTTTAGTGGTTTTATCCCTATTCTTAGTAGTAATATTTATTCTGCACTGTCCAATCTGATGTTAACTTCATCAGACTATTTTTCATTTCAAGTATTGTACATTATATCTCCAAGTTTTTCATTTGTGTCTTTTTAAAAATATGTCCTTTTTCCTTCATTATGATCTGATTTTACTTTGTAGTCTGAAAATATTCAAGATTTACAACAGCTATTTTAAGGACATTGTCTACTAATTCTTTCATTTGTGTGTCCTTCTTAGTTGATCTATCCCCCTTCAACCCCTGCCAACCCCACACAAACAGTTACATCGCATATTTACTTGCTCCTTTTTTTGTTTGGAAATTTTTATTAAATATAAGTATATTGTGATTTACACTGCTGCACACTGGATTTTGTTGTGTTACTGCAAAGAATGTTGGACTTGCTTATGCATGCAGTTATTTTACTTGTGAATAAATTTGATCCTTTCAATTCTTAAGTGAAAACTTTTCTGACAAACCAATTCCAGAACAGCATTTGGTTGGGGGATAAATTAGCTCTGCTACTCACTGAAAGTCTCCATCCCTTCTGTATGAAACTAGCTTCTCTCTGGCACTCTGCCCCATAACTTACTAGACATCTTCAACTCTATAATCTCTAATGTCAACTTAGACTGCTCAGCTCCATGTGGACTTCCCCTTCCTCCTCTGCAGGCAGAGAGAATTCAGTAAGCTCAGAAAATTATGGCAATTTTCTCATTTGTTTCTTTCCAACATTGCCTATTGTCTACTATCTGAAAACATTTGTCCAGTTTTCTAATTTCATGGAGCAGAAAGCCAGTCTCATAGCAGTTAATTCTCCATTGGCAGAAGTAAAAGGCAAAACACTGTTTTCTGAAAGCTTTAGTTTTTTCTGTATTAACCAGACTAAAGCCAATCCTGGTTTTTAACTACTCAGAATACAAAACACAACAAACAACAACAAAAACCCATCTAATATCTACAAGATTTTTATGTGTTGCTTTAATTTTGAAATATTATAATTATGAATTTATAATTCACAAAGATGTTACCCATTGACAAGATTTCCAAAGTAACGGTTTTGTGTGTGTGTGTGTGTGTGTGTAATCTTTATTTGGGGAGCAAACTCTAGCCACTGTCTAAAGAAAGCAGCACAGAAGCAAATTAATCTTCAGAAGATTTACTAAGTATAAAAATTTTAAGTGTATATAAATAAACATTATAATTTATCTTATATCATTTAATAAGTAAATAAAAAAGGCATTAATTAAATTTTGAAAAATAACTGGGTATGGTAGCACACAGCTATATTCCCAGCTCCTCTACTTGGGAAGCTGAGGTGATAGGGCCACTTAAGTGGAGGAGTTCAAGGCTGTAGTAAGCTATGAAGGTGCCACTGCATTCCAGCCTGTGTGAGAAATGAAGGCCCTGTGTCAAAAAAAAAAAAGAAAGAAAGAAAAAATTAGAAAATTTACTAATAAAATTAGAAACTGTAGTTATGCAATGACATAATATTTTATATATTATTAATTGCATACATATTGAATATTATATATTGGGCATTATACAATGTGGAGGAAAACCACTTAAGTGAGGTGGTCTTCAGCACATATTCCAATAAACCTGTGTACACAAAGAGTTTGGTTGCATATGTATCATGTATTTAAGGTTTGGCTTGTGGAGAGAGAGAGATATATATATAATATATATGTATATTATATATATAATATAAATATATGTATATATATAATATATATAAAATATATACACACACATATATATATGATAGGGTGTATATAATATGTATATGATATATATACCATATATTACATATAGAGAGATGTTAGATATATGATAGATACATAGATCTATCATACACACACACACACAAATACAATGTGATAGTCTGTCAAATATTATTATGTACAATACACATGTGTAGAGGGAATTTGGGGGGCCAGGAATATATAATTTCAGTCTCAGCAAATTTTCCTGATTTCCTTGTCTTATGAATCAAGTGTTCTGACTTATTTTTATATCTTTTCCATAAGTAAATGCTGCTTATTTAACTGCATATAGGCATTCTAGAGTCAGAAGATCCATCTCTATTGCTGATTACGTATGTTGATTCTCAGTTTCACTGCCTCCAATGTGGAGTATTGTGCTAGATTTCGCAGGCTAAATTTTAATGGCCATTTGGACACTACTTTCTGTTTCATGAGTACTATAATATTACACTGTTTTCATATTTGCTTTAGGACATATATAGATACAGAAAGCACACAAAACATAAATAAAGAATTCTGTGAATTATCACAAAGCAAAGACCCACATAGCTACCAATTCAGATCAACTATAAGAGATTATCAGAAATTAGAACATCTCGTTATAATCCTTCCTAATTTTGTCCTGTTCCTTCCTCCCACAAAGAGGCAATATTGGTCCTACTTTTAATAGTACACTACACAGAATAACATAGCAAGGATGCTTTTGTGTTCAGCATATTTTCCTTAACATTGTGTTTGTAAGATTTATCCATGTTCCTCTTTTCATTCACAAAATTTCCGAGGTAGACTTCTATTGTTATCAATCAAGAAGTTTAAAATCATTTTGCCGTGTTGAAAAGTATCACTCTTCGATTTAATTTAGTTTAATACAAAGTCATCATCACCAAGTCATATACTGACATATTTTAACATCTGTAAGGCAACTTCCATTGTAAACAGCTTCATTATTCTATATGTCATTAAGAAAAGAAGCTGTTAATTAAACTATAAAATACTGATTTTAAATTACTTAAAATTTTTATAATACGTATCTGAAATAGCTTGTAGATATATTTGTACTGTGATGTTTTATCGTATATCATGTTTGTGCAAACATAAAAAGGAAATTATAATAAATTGAAGAGATTCTAACTTCTTCTTATACATGATTTAATGCCTCTTAATTATTAATTTTTTCCTTAGCGTTGGCAATGTCTAAAGGTTTTCATGCAGGATCAAAGTCTGCATTGCCTGAGGCATTTTGAATGCAGCATTTCTGCAGTGTGCCACTCTCACTATTCTGCAAATTTAGATGTTGATATTTTCTTGATCTCATAAGAAAGTGTCAGGACAGGTACCTGGAGAACAACCAGCATTCATATTGTTCTATAAGTGGTCTTTAAATAGATTTCAAACTTAAAAAAAGATGTGTTTGGGTTTTCCTGCTGTATCATGTGCTACATGATCAAGTTTGCACATGTACTTACAGCAGTAACTGTAATATCTGTCTCCTGACCAGTATTAAGTATAAATACTTCAATGTTAAGGAGCAAACTGATTTCCTAAAGTGAAAAAAGCACATCTAAGAATCAATAAAATATGAGTTACCTGACTTTATGTAGATGGAAATAGATGGGTACTCATGTCATGATTTCAGAGTTTTTCAAATATTTTTAACCTTGAAATGTGCTCTCGAGTTATTTACAATGACTCCAGTTCTATAGCAATTGTTAGCTAAAGGCTTAGCATTGTCCAATCTTTTGAAATTAAGTCTAAAATCTCTGCAAAAAATACAATTTAAGCTTTTATTGCGTTTGACTAAAGAGGTAATTAATCATACACGAAAATGTGATAAAGAGTAATGTGCCAGAAAGCAGTGAACTTGATTTCCAGTGCTAACGTCTTCTACATTTAAAAACATTTGTTTTCTTCAACCAGGTTCACTTGTAAAGTAAGAAAAGCAATAATATTTACCTCATCCCATTGTTAGATAATAACATGGAAGAATTCATATAAAAAGTTTAACCTACAGAAAATATTTATTAAACATTCTTTGTATACAAGATATTATTAGATTTATAAGATTTATAATCTTGAATAAATCATTCTGCTTATCTGAGCCTTAACATTTTTTGCAAAGCAAGAAAGAGAAAAGCTCATTTCTATATTACTTTCACAATTTTTAAATGTTTTATGACTCTAATCGTTAGGTAGCTTTTGGTTTCTTAGTGGTGGTGGCAGTGGTGATTACTATGAAACGCCAAATGATGTATCTGAACTTACAGGTAACAAGAAAACGCTGGATGCTTCAAATAATCTTTTTTCTTATGAAAACTTTAAGGAGTAACTCTGTGAAGAGTGGAGGGTACTGTTGAATATTTACAAGGAACAATACATGAGAGAATGATTGTATATTTGTATGCTGCTCAGAAACTGGGTGGCTCCTTCTGAAATTGGCCAATTCAGCAAATAAAAATAAAAATCTAACCTGAAATGTTGAGATTTAGAAACATGTAAAAATTTTTGACATGCTTGCCTAAATTTCAAAGTTACACTTTGTTTTAGTATTTTAAGAAATACACTAAGAATGCAGGTTGGTAAGACTTTGCTGAATAAATTCTTACCATGTTTAGGTGTTTGGCTGAAAGATTCACCTATCTGATCCCTACTAATTAATTAACTGGGACGGCATAATTTTTCTAAGTACTAACCACATATTCGCCTTATCTTTATTATCTTTTTTTATGCTAATCTCCAATGCAAATTCAGTGTCATACTATTTATCATCCCAATCCATCTTCAGCTGATAGTAAGAATTTTTAAAATAATTATTTGATTTCAGAGAAGCTTCTAAGGAAAACATAAACTTTGTTCTCTTAAGAATGCACCATTACCTTCTCATTTAAACTTAATTTCAAAGTTGAAGTGAGCCAGAGTAGGTATTTGCATTGGAAACATGGTAATATCTTTGATCTTGCATCATATATAAATAAGCTATTTTAAGAAATTAGTTTTCCATATAACTGAAGCTTAATGGCTTAAGAACTAACACCTTTAGATTTCATAGTTTTGTGTGAAAGTATTTTACATTGCATTATACACTTGCCTGCTTTTAAAGCTATTATATGGACTATCATTTTCTTAATGACTCCAGTAACTATAATGATTTACTGTTTTTTTATTCTTAGTCACATCATAGGCATTTTCTTTTAACTTTTATTTTGCCTCCTCTTCTCCTCCTTTTATCAGTGCCTCTGCTGTCTGTACCTAACTATGTTGTTGTACTGCTTTTAGTTAGGTGTGACTTGTGAAAACAAGCGATCGAGCTTGTTGCAGTTTTATGTTAAATTAACTTTGACAATAATATGCAAATTACTAAGGTCAGTTTTGGCTGATTAATGAAGATAAGCAAGACTCACCTGAGTTACTAATCTCTGGATAATCCTATGATTTTCTTTTATTTATTTATTTATTTGTTTTGTATGTGGTGATAAGAGAAAAACTTCAGCCAAATGAAATGTAAAGGCATTTTGTTGAGCAGTAAACAATTTGCTAATCTGGTAGTCTCCCAGCCAGAACAGGCTTGGAGACTCCAATGCAGCCATGTGGTGGAGAAAAATTTATGGACAGAAAAAGGAAAGTGAGGTAGAGAATATGGAAGTGAGGTACAGAAACAACTGGATTGGTTACAATTCATTGGCCAAAACTCAGTAATTGTCACAGGTGTAGGCTATGGTCTATTTATAACTCCACTTGCAATAGTTAATGATGTTCAGAAAAACCTTCAGGCCAACTTAAAAAATGTCAGGAGGTAGCCTTAGGCTAAACTTGATTTAACAGTGTTTATTTCAACACTGTTCTATTCTACTAGGTGATACTAAATTAAATAGCATTTTAGGTCATTAAAGAATTTATCAAAGCTAAATATGATAAGTACTATAAGAATTATATGACCAGAGAAGGAACATGAACAGAGGAAGACACTTAAACACAGGAAACTTTAAAACGTGCATTAACTGTACACTTGTGATGGCTATTTACCTCACAATCATCTTTCAATTTTTAGTTTCTTAGTTTACCCATTGCATTTGACTATGATACAGAGTATTGAGATTGTTAGAAAACTGATGTTTGGATAAACATGGTGTTACTTCTTAGACTAGCTTTTTTTTCCTGATAATATTGGCAAAACTTAGTTTGATTTTATGTGGCTCAACAGTGATGTCCTTGAATAATATCCCTTCTTCTCCAAAAGCATAATCTAAAATATTTTTATTAAAATATGTTTTACAAAAATATACACAGGAGACAAATCATCAAAATCAAACAAATAATGAATCATTGAAGTTTTTATTTATAGCAGCTAAAATTTTTCACTAAAAGAGCCTAGCTACATACTTTGGCACTCTATGTCACTGTAAATTGTTTATAAGTTTAACTACAGTAATGTGCCAAAATAAGAATAATATAGCCTACGATATAATTGAGAAAAACAGTGATTTATAATTAGATGATAAGATATAAGTCAGATCAAATTTCACTGACATGACAAATTTCTCTATTAAATCATACAATGTGGTAATGGACATAATTCTATATCTGAATACTATCTATTATCAATGAATTTATCATAAATACTATACTCTGCATCAACAATAATAATTTTAATCAAGAAATTGCAAATAGGCAGAGTATGGTGACTCCCGCCTGTAATCCCAGCACTTTGGGAGGCCGAGATGGGTGGATCATTTGGGGTCAGGAGTTCGAGGTCAGCCTGGCCAACATGGTGAAATCCTGTCTTTACTAAAAATACAAAAAATTAGCCAGGCATGGCGGTGCATGTCTGTAGTCACAGCTACTCGGGAGGCTGAGGCAGGGGAATGGCTTGAACTCTGGAGGGAGAGGTCGCAGTGAGCCGAGATCATGTCACTGCACTCCTGGGCTACAGAGTGAGACTTTGTCTCAGAAAAAAAAAAAAAGAGAGAGAGAGACAGAGACTGCAGATCACTTTGTTCATACTCTAATTTTACAGTATCTTTCTGCTATTCCAATATCTCATTTCCTTTTTATAATACCTTGAACCACACTGAACCTAAATATTTTAAGCAAGTTTCTTCTTCAGAACAGGCGTTCTACCAGAAATCTTTTACAAAATACTTGCCCAATGTCTAACAAATTATAATAACTCAAGTTCATTAAGGGTTAGATAGAGTGTTAAGAAAAATATCTCAGAAGATTCTTTAAGGGAAGTGATAATAAGAAAAAAAATAGGAAACGTTGATATATAATAGAAAAACTCTGAAATTGTCAGCTGCTTAACATTGTCAAAATTTCTATAAAACATGGAACTGACTATATTTTACGTTAATTTATAAATTCAACATGCACTTATTCAGTGCCTGTAGTATGCTACATACTGGGAATATAGCTTGGAAAAAAATAGTAAATGTTCTTTTGCAGCTTGCAGTTTAGTAGTAAAACAAAAAAATTATACATAAATATAAAATTTATGTAATATCAGACATTTATAAGTGCTATAAAAGTGTGAAAAGCTACTTTAAAGATTCTGAGATCATAGTATTTATTTAAAGAATGTAACGATCACTTCCTGTGTACCAAACACTGAACTAGATAATATGTAAACACAAGAGTTATGTTTCTGCTTTAATGGAGCTTACAATTTAGTAGAAAAGACAGACATTAAACTTTAAAAAATATTAACTTTAGCAAGGCTGCCATTTGTCTTACACTGTTTATTTTCCCCTTCGTCTTCACTGTCGGGTTATCTTGGAATGTAGCCACCAAGTTAGACTACTCTTCCCAGCCTTTCTCTCAACTAGCTGTGACCACACTGTTAAGTTTTAGCCAACAGGATGCAAGGAAAAATAGTGCCTATGGCTTCCAATATTAAACTCTTTGCCTCCACCTACTTTTTTCCCCTTTTTTGAAAGCAGGATATTGGTGAAAAATGAAACTGTCTTGAATTCATAGTTTAAAAACCACATAAGGAAGTTTGCAGAGCTTCTGATCCAGATCAAAATCATTTACCTCTGGTTTGTTTTATGAGTGAGAAATCAAATTCTACTTCTTTGAAGCTACTGAAAGGCAGAGTCAAGTTTTTGTTATTACTTATTTTTTAATAGTAACTATGCTTGTATCCTAATTACTGTACACAACTCTAAACTGTGTTAAATGTTATAAAGAAGAGAACATGGTACTTGAGAGAAAAATAATAGGAGGCAACCATTTAAGATTAGGGATTTAGTGAGGGCCTCTCTAAGAAAGTAAATTTAACTTGACATTTAAAGAATAAGAGTTAATGTATGAGGGTGGGTATGCAAAGTTCACACAGTAGAAGAGACTAGGGACATTTTAGGAATCTCTGAAAGTCCAAAATGGTACAACTAAGAAATAATGTGCCAGGCAGGTAAAGGACAACGCTGGAGATAGACCATGCACATCTTAGAAAGTGTTTTCATTTATTCGATGTGGCAGTGGCAAGAAGAGAAATGGCATGATTTTGTTGCCATTTTATAGAGAGTTACCTGACTTTTGAATTGTAAAATGTCCATTGCTTGGAACCAAAGTGAGGATGAGAAGATCAGTTAGGAGGGTTTTTTGATCTAGGTCAGAGATGTTGGTGTGTATTAGTCTGTTCTCATGCTTCTAATAAAGACATACTAGAGACTCTGGAGACTGGGCAATTTACAAAGGAAAAAGGTTTAATTGACTCACAGTTCCACATGGTTAGGTCCCCACCATCATGGCAGAAGGCAAAGGAAAAGCAAAGTCACATGTTGCCTGGTGGCAGGCAAGAGAGAGAGCATGTACAGACAGGGGAACTCCCATTTATAAAGCCATCAGATCTTGTGAGACTTACTAACTATCAGGAGAATAGTATGGGAAAGACTTGTCCCCATAATTCAGTTACTTCCTACTGGGTCCCTTCCATGACATGTGGAAATTATGGGAGCTACAATTCAAGACTTGGGTGGGGATACAGCCAAACTGTATCATGGAGCCTTTTAAAAACACCTTTATACCATATTATGTGTGAAAAGTCCACATTTGGGAAGCTTAAATCTTTTAAAATACTAGAAAATAAATTGGAAGGCTCATCAAAAAACTTGAACTTGTTTCTTTTTAGATCAATTGTAAATGCTACTACATATGCCTCCACTCACTGATGATACATGACTTCCCTGTGGTACTTCCCTGACATTACCAATATTATACTATAACATTGCTGTTCTGACTAGCATTAATTAAGCCTCTGGTTTTCCCTGCCTATTTTTCCAAATTGAATCACCCTTTAAGTCAGCAGGCACTGTTCCTATTAAAGCATCACTGTATACAAAAAACAAACACGTACCAAGAGTCTGTAAGAATGCAAGTGCTTGCAGAGTTCCCATATTATATTTTAGAGAATGCAACATTTTATAATAATAAAAAGGATTTAAAAATCTCATTCATTTTGTATTTCTGTGCTAGTTTTCCTTTATTTTTTTCCAGCCTAAACTATCTAGGTGAGATCATTGTAGAAAAACATATCGAGAGCTTTTTAACTGAGTGTTTCAGTGATACTACACTCTATTTAAAAGCTTTCCTAGGAATGGTATATAGGTCCATAAAGAACTTTATGGGTGAAAAGATTTTATTCTGCAATCTATTCAATTTTACATTAGCTCTTCTGACTTTGATTCCAAAGATAGCCCATCTTCTCCCATAGCAAATTGATTGTCTAGAGGTCCCAAACTGTCAAATTCAGAGAATCACAATAAAACTGAGAGTATTTCCTGTAGTTCACCAATCTAATTAACATGATCAGTCAGTGAGCAAACCGTCACACTAGCAAGTCAATTGTTAGGGTCATTTCAGCTATTTTTAGATTAATGTCTTTAATAACACAGGAAACAGTGATGCTGGTCTTTAAGGAAAGGTAATAAAGAATTGTAACTGAAGAATAATAGTCCTGTCAGTTTCCCCTCTACAGTCTATATATGATAAGTTTAATCTAGAGTATGAGTAAATTCATTAAAGGAACTTTGGCTTCTCAATACTTAGACTGAGCAGGATTTTCCCCCAAACTTTCTCAGGTAATTATATAATTAGTATCAATGAAAATATTTTTATAAATATTTCTTTAGCATTCAAATCTACAAATATTTATTGAAAAGTTTAATTATTTGGAGATCTGAACTATTATTTCATCAGTTCCTATTAGCTGTATGGTGAATGTGTATACATGGCTACTATACTGTTTCTACGCTCACTGAAATGATTTAGGTGAGTGTTAAAGCAAACTAAATGTGGCCTGATAAGGACTCCATACCTCTATATTTGAGTCCTGGCAGATGAACTGTAACCTAGCTTAATAGGCAGACAAGATTGAAAACCTAATTTAGGAATATGTGCCTGTAACAGTAGCTGAGTCTTGGACAATTCCAGTGGCCACACTTCTACCACACATAGACTCCTAAATGTTCAAACAAGGCAACTGCCAACCTGTAACCAATCCAGCTGTTTCTGTGCCTCACTTTAGATTTCTGTATGCCACTTCCCTTTTGTTGTCTATAAATTTGTTCTACGATAGGCATCCCTGGAGTCTATCTGAATCTGCTGTGATTCTGGGTGCTGCCCGACTTGTGAATTGTTCATTGTTCAACTAAACTCTTTTAAATTTAATTTGGCTAAAGTTTTTCTTTTAACAGATGGTGTCAGAAGTGGGGTGCAAATTAGTTCTTCTAATGACTCCCAGGTGGACTCAGTGGACAAGTATGGTACCTATCGGACCCACTATGTCCTCTGATCTCTCAGAGTGGCTGGCGATCATAGTAAGTCCTCTCTTGAATTTCAGAGTTCCACAGGTTTGTGTCTTGAGCTCTGTGAGTTTCTTTGAGTAAATTTCTATTCCAAGCTGGGTTTGGAAGTCACGACAGAAACTAGACTGGGTCCAGGATTTGATTTGATCCTATAATTAACTGGCTTGAATCCCGAGGGCTCTTACATCTGACTGGGTCAAAAAGAAATTGGTAGTAAATTGTAATATTGCAGTGGTAGTAAAATTTGGCTTTTGGAAACTCACAGGGGTTTTTGTGTCCTACCTCTTTGTTTTGTTTTTCTTGCCTGCTTAGGTAGGAATAAAAAAATCATAAGCTAAGTTAATCAAGGGAACCTGAGAGCAAAGCTGATATTTTAGGTAAAAATACCGTTCTTAATTTCTGAAAAACTGAGTTCCTTCCAGCTTATACATTAGGTCCAGGAGGCAGCAAAATCTTACAGAAATGGTGAAATCTTACTGAAGATAACTTACAGTAGAATATTTCAAATGGAAAACAATACACTGAAGTGCATTTTAAAAAAAGGAAATATTTTCCTTTGTGTTGTGTCTTGGCCCTCAGGGATATAGTATGGAAGCAGGGTCCCCAGGGCAGCTCGGGGAGAAAGAACCCAGAAGCCTGGCATGCTGGCGAAAGTGTAAGAATTTTACCAGTCAGACTTCTTGTCCCTCTTTCTCTGTGCAAACCAGTTGAACGATTGGTAAAAGTAACTGTTTATATCCTCTGCAAAGTCTTAATTAATGGAAGAAAGGAATTCTGAGACTAGCCTTAATCTTTAGCGAGTCTAGCGTATTTTGTACTGTGAATTTGTTTTTCTGTTTTGAGGTGCCTTAAGATTGAACATGGGTTTAGGACCCCATAAGCTCACTGCTCAATACAGCCCAGCAAGCTGGTCCATAGCAAACTTTCTGCAGGTCCTTGAAACAAACAAAAAACCTGAATGAGGTCTCCATCTTGTATTATGTTCTTGGGGGCTTGGCTTGTAACTGTGCTGTGGTAAATCCTCTTTGTCTCTGCTGTCTAGGGAACAAGAATTTTAGGGTTCATGTTACAGTTAGCTCTACATATTATGCTCAGTAGTTAGAAACCTTTGTAACCTCAAAATTAACCACTCTAGACTCCTTCTGGGAAGGGCAGCAGATACTGCTAGGTGCTATAGCTCAATAGCTAGACTTTTGTCCTTTCACAGTTGTGGCCTGGGTTAGAGCTTGGCTTAGGGAATGAGTCCTTTGGATTGATATCTGTACAACCTTTACCATTTGTAAAGATCTCTTTCCCTCCATGAACATCTTCTAGCTTCCCTTCTTAAATCTTCCTTTCTCTGAGCTAACTTTAAAGATTCTAGATTTTATAAAAACTGCTTACCACCTATTTGAAAATACTTCATACACTCATGGTTAAGTCATAACCTTAGTTGAGGCTTGTTGGTTTCACCTGTGAGGTAGCTTTTGGTAAAGTTTAAATCTAGAAATACTGGCTGTGGCTAAATTTGGGTAATAAGAAATTTAAAAGTAGGTTTTTTAAAAAAAAAAAAAAGAAGGAAAGAAAGAAGGGAGTGCTGTGGTAAAAACTCAACTAAAAGTGGATATCGGATTGATTAAAACTCATCTTAATTAAAAACTATAGGTATATTTAAAAGGCCTTTATGTCTATTCTCTCTGTTGATCTTGTTTTGCTGGAAAAGAAGGTTTTTTTCTTCTTAGTTGACTCAATTATTTTTCTCCATTTTGTCTTCCCACTAATAATGCACACATGAGAGGACCTAATATAACTTCTGATAGCCTGAGTCTCCTTGAGAAAACAGAGAAGGCTCCACTGACCCCATTTTGAAAAAAACAAAATATACAATTTTTCTCATGGAACCCAAATAATTAAAAGTGGATAAATCCCTGTCATAATCTGTTTTGCCTTCCAGCTGTGCCTGTTTATTAGGCTTTAGAAACTGTATGTTTTCCTAGTAGTTTCTTGAAGGGCTCAATGCTAAAGCCAGTAATCCAATTAAGAAACTTAGAAAGTGTTAAATAAAAAATCTTTCAACTGCTAGATCTTCTTCTCTCTGTCTGTAGTAATATATGTCTTGTGTGTGTAATGATTATATAAAAGAGCTCTAATTAATTGACTTAAACAAAAATAAGTGCTAAAATAAAATATTCTGAAAAAAAACTTAAAACCCTAAATGCCTTTTCATGTAACTCTAGTCACTTGTGAAATAAAAACAGCTTTAAAGATTATTAGCAAACTAAAAACATTTGGTCTAAGTTATGCAGTCAGGTGTTAGGTTTGCTCAGTACTTTAAGGTCATAAACTTCTTTGACTTTAAAAAATTGTTTATTTTGGAGAATTAGATTTAAATAAGGCCTGGGGACATGTGGAATCAGTCATGCCCCCAGCTATGGAAAGCAGGTTATAAAGAAAAGAGATTTTATATAAGAAAGGATCTTGAATGGTAAATTCTGGTTCTAAAGTAAAATAACCAGTTATTTAAAATGAGGGATGTTTAGGCCAAGTCAGAACATCCAAGTATGTTGTAGATTGTCTGTGTAAGTCATAAAAAATTCATGAAAGAAAATGTATGTACCAAAACTAAACATTTCTAAGAGTAACCATTATAACATGTAATTGAAACTACAAAAACATAGTTTTACATGCAAGGTTTTTAAGGGAGGTGAAATATATTTTTGGTAAAAGATAATAAGAATGCACGGAAATGTAAATTTCTGCCTAGTTCAGAGGTTTAAAAGATTGTTTTAAGTTGATAAGATAAAGCTAAAGGTTAGAACAAGTTATAGAAGGTGTGTAAAAAATTAATCTTGGAACTAGAAATTTTATGTGGACATTAGCTAACATTAAAGGGGTATTATTAATTGTTTTTTATAAATTGAACATTGGAATAAAAACACAACCTTTTTTTTTATTTTTTTTTTTAGAGCACTGATCTGCTCTTTCACTAAAACTATAAAGGGTTACAAAAGGTTTATGAGAATCTCAACCTTATGTTCAATTAAATCAACCAATGAAGACAGATACATTTGTCTATAAGGTTTTATTAAAAATTGGGGTTGACATTACTAGAACACTAATGCAAGGGTGAAATTTGGCTTTCTCTCTTGAAGATAATTTTCATGTAATATTAAAAGATAATGAAAGATTTTTTTTGCCTTTTTAATGAATTACTTAAAAAAGAAGGTAAAGATGGAATAGATTTTTGAGAAAGTTAAGACTTCTCTCTGTCAATCAGTAAAGTTTTTTGCCTTTTAGAAATTTTTGAGTCATTATTTTAGCCAAATGAATGACTTATGGTTGTCTAGAATTCTGTTTCATAATATCAAGTGTCTCAAACCTTTTAACATATTTGATAGGTTTCTCAAATCAAATTTCAGCTTCAAAATTGTTTTTTCTAAACCATAACTTTGAGATGCTACAGATGATCCCTGAAACATTCAAAAGAGAGGCAAACAGGATTATTTGATGTGTTTAGTTACATGGGAAGAATTGCCAAAATTTAAAATAATGTTTAATCTTAGGGTTATATTTTAGCTAATGATATGAATGTGTGTTCCCAAATTGAATGGGATTTCTAAAAATCCTAAATATGTCTTAGTAAATACCATCAATGATAATTAAGGTTATTGTGTTAAGTATTGTAGATAGAAGTAATAACCAAATTTTCTTGTCAATTCTATCTTTATGACCATTTAAAGTAATTTCCACAGCTAGTTGCATAATGCTGATGCTGTTTCTGAAAACTTCACAAGCCAACAAAATTCTAGAATATGGTGTCTTTTAGGAGGTTCATGAAAGGATGGAAAGGACTTTGAAAAGCACTCTCGAATACAGGTTTCTAATACCTTTAAATTCATATCATTTGGACTGGGTAATCATTCCTGAAAATTTAATTAAAAGACTGTGGTTACTAAAACTGTGAATATAGGTAGTACAAAAATAAATTGAATACCAAGAAAATACATTGCCAGATTTTCATGTTAAACCCACTGATACTAAAATTGTTCAGATATGAAATTTGAATGAACTCCATGGTCTAAGTCAAATTACTCGTCATAACCCATTAGTTTTCAGTATATGCACCTAAATTTGAAAAATAACTGGTATGCAAAAGGACAGAAGTCCAATGTTAAGCATGTACTCTCAGAGAACCAGGATGGCCACCTTGTTCTTCCTGACTCCTTAAAGGCTTTGTTATTAAAGGTTCTGCATTTCATGACTCATCATGGAAAAGATAAAATGATCTAAATTAAATACATACTGGTGTGGTGACTTATAGCTTGCTAAATTAGTTTATACAATGTTTGGTTTGTTAAATCCATATTCCTGGGAAGATAATCAAAGGTTCGAGTACATTTGACTACCTGATGGGACATTTAAACATTTACAAAGGGATTTCATTCAATTGTCACTTTCAGTGCATGTTTTCTGGTTTAATAAAAGCTTTCCCATGCAAGAGGGCTGATGCTATAACAGTAGATTATTATGATACACTGTATTTTAACCATGTAAAAAAAGCTTTTGATGATTCACTGATTGAGAACAATCCACTTCCTCACAATGTAGAACACAAAGACTGGACCTTCTTAGAACTTCAGAGAAAGAACATCTTTTCCATCCACACTACAGGAAAACTTTGGGTCTTGAATTTTAGGCTCATAATCTCATAACTGAGAAGGGGCTCTCCACAACTTTGTAACTGTAACCCTTAAGGTAAAGTTAACCAGGAAAGTTTCTCCCTAGGAGAAGATGGTATTCTTAGGCAGTTTTTTTCAAAATTAAAGATCAAGACTTCTCTACTATCATGAGACTCTTACCTTTGAATATGTTTTCCCTTGGTAATACCTTTATGAACAATAGAGGTCAAAAGGGAGTCTGTTATGTCCACTTTTGGGATATACTTTAATTTGTGAAGGATTTTGTAGTCAGCCTGTACACAGATAAACTTATAACTTCAAAATGAAGGCCTAATGCAGGTGAGAAATTTTAATTGTGCATATGTTGCCTCATAGTCAGTTAGAAACAGAATATTGGTTCACTCCTCTTAACCCACATCACAGGTTAAAGAGAACATTTCTAGGCCTTCACTTTTCTAAAAGGCATCCTTTATTTGGCCCTTTTTCCGTGGTTTGAAGTAAAAGATGGAATGATTAAAAATGTATTCATCCTGGTAGGCTCTAGAGCAGATTCTACCACAAAGGTTATGGTTACACAACAGGCTTTAAATTATTTTGTAAAAGTTATGATAATGGTAGAATTAGATAAACAGATATAACTGTACAGCTGGTGGCACTTGTGGCCTATAAAGAAATACATAGGGTACTATAGAAATTCAGTTGTAGGGATCCACTTAGTTAAGTGAATAGACTATTTAGCTCATTTTTTGATCTATTTGGTTTTAGGTGGTTTGATTTATGGGGACCCTGGGTAAGGAGAATATTCCAAACTCTTGATATTAGTCTCCCAATAGTGATAATAGTAGTCTCTCTGGTGCACTGTATTCACTCTATGGTTTTAAATGTTTGCAAGCAGCCATCTCTAGAATGTCAAATGGTCTCTCTTCATCTGGAATGACAAAAGCTGAAAATAATGTGTAACCATGAGGACACTGTAACCTATGAATGACATGCTGAGACTGGAAACCCAAAATGATGATAACTGAGAGTAGCAATAAAGCCCTAAGTTGGGTCACACTTTCACCTTAAGAAAGAACTTGACCAAGAAGGGGAAATTTTTTTTAAAACAAAATTATGAGAGGGCTTTGTTTGTATTGAGCTCTTGCACTACACTCAAACAGATGAAACAAAGCCAAATTTGAATCAGTAAATATGACATAATCAAACTAAGACTTTAAGGAAACACATAGATCCTAGAACACACCAGGTTTTTTTTTTCTCCTAACATTTACAATAGTGATATCATTGACAAAATTTTGGTCAGTCTTTCAAAATTGAGAACATGACCCAACGGGGAGAATTGTTTAAGCAAACAAAATATAGCCTAAGAAGGACTTTATACTTCTATACTTGAGTCCTTGTGGATGAACTGTAACCTAGCTTTATAGGCAGACAAGATTGAAAGCTTAACTTAGGAGTATACACCTGTAACAAGAGCTGAGTATTGGACAACCCCAACGGCCATACTTCAACCACTTATAGACTCCTAAGTGTTCAAGCTGTGTTCACATAATCCAAATACCAATTTTTTTATATTTGTACTTAGGAAAGATTTCCTTTTCTTGCAAGCAAAATTATCATTTTTCA
>PVKP010032969.1:0-25371 GCA_004027715.1 Plecturocebus donacophilus | reverse complement strand
GGATTGCAGCTCCCAATAACAGTGTGCAGGGTGAGTGGATGCCACCTTTCCAGATGGATTTTTGTTGCCCACAGACCAAGAGACTGGTGACTGGGATGGCTGGGAGACAGTGTTGCTCATTCAACTGAAAAAAAAAGGGGGTCTGAGGCAGGGAGCCAGGTGATCAGGCTCGGCCAGTCCCACCCCCACAAAAAACAGCGAACTGAAACACTCTGGAGTGAGAGTTCCAAGGCAAGTACAGCTGAACACGGGATGGTCCAACTCTGTGGGGGACAGGTGTCCGCCATTACCGAGGCAGTCCACCACTACCGAGGTAGTCCGCCATTACAGAGGTGGGCTGCCATTGCCAAGGCAGTTCTAACTATACCCTTATAAACAGGACTGCAGGGAAGTTCACATGGCAGCTGGGCGGAGCCCACAGCAGCTCAGCAACACCTCTGTTGGCAGACTGTAACTAGGGTGCCCCCTCGCTGGGCAGGGCAGCCCTGAAAAAAAGGCAGCAGCATGACAGAAATTTATAAATAAAGCCCTACCTTCCCAGGACAGAGCACCTGGGGGGAAAAAAAGGTGTTTATGAGTTCTGCTGCAGCAGACTTAAACGTACCTGCCCAGCAGCTCTGAATGGAACAATGGAGCTCACAGCTTAGCACTTGAGCTCCTATAAAGGACAGACTGTCTCCTCAAGCAGTTCCCTGACCCCTGTATATCCAGGGTCACCTCATAAATGAGAGTGCTGATATCTGGCATGTATCCTTCTGGGACAAAGATAGCAAAAGAAGAAACTGGCAGCAACCCTTACTGTTCTGCAGTCACTGCAGGTGATCCCCAGGCAAGCAGGGCCTGACTGTTAGAAGCAAAACTAAGAAACAAAGAAATAACTTCATCATCAACAAACTGGACGTCCACTCAGAGACCCCCATCTGAAAGTCAACAACTACAAAGACCAAAGGTAAATAAATCCACAAAGATGGGAAGAAACCAGTGCAAAAAGGATGAAAACACCCAAAATCAGAACACCTCTCCTCCTCCAAGGGATCACAACTCCTTACCAGCAAGGGAACAAGGCTGGATGGAGAATGAGTCTTGTGAATTGACAGAAACAGGCTTCCAAAGGTGGGTAATAAGAAACTTCTCTGAGCTAAAAGAACATGTTTAACCCAATGCAAAGAAACTAAGAATCTTGAAAAAAGGTTTGACGAAATGCTAACGAGAATAAACAGCTTAGAGAGGAATATAAATGAATTGATAGAGCGAAAAACACAACACGATAACTTCGTTAAGCATACACAAGTTTCAATAGCCGAACTGACCAAGTAGAAGAAAGGATATCAAAGGTCAAAGATCAACTCAATGAAATAAAACGAGAAGGCAAGATGACAGAAAAAAGGGTAAAAAGAAATGAACAAAGTCTCCAAGAAATATGGGACTATGTGAAAAGACCTAATCTACGTTTGATAGATGTACCTGAATGTGACAGAGATAATGAATCCAAGCTGGAAAATACTCTTCAGGATATTATCCAGGAAAACTTCCCCAACCTAGCAAGGTAGGCCAATATTCAAGTCCAGGAAACACAGAGAACATACAGATATTCCTCAAGAAGAGCAACCCCAAGGCACGTAATTGTCAGATTCACCAGGGTTGAAATGAAGGAGAAAATGCTAAGGGCAGCCAGAGAGAAGGGTCGGGTTACCCACAAAGGGAAGCCCATCAGACTCACAGCAGATCTCTCGGCAGAAACCCTACAAGCCAGAAGAGAGTGGGGGCCAATATTCAACATCCTTAAAGGAAAGAACTTTAAACCAGCATTTCATATCCAGCCGAACTAAGCTTCATAAGCAAAGAAGAAATAAAATCCTTTATGAACAAGCAATTACTCAGAGATTTAATCACCACCAGGCCTGCTTTACAAGAACTCCTCAGAGAAGCACTAAACATAGAAAGGAACAACCAGTACCAGCCACTCCAAAAACATACCAAATGGTAAAGAGCATCAACACAATGAAGAAACTGCATCAACTAATGGGCAAAACAGCCAGCTAGCATCAAAATGGCAGGATCAAATTCACACAATATTAACCCTAAATGTAAATGGGCTGAACACCCCAATCAAAAGACACAGACTGGCAAATTGGATAAAAAGCCAAAACCCATCAGTGTGCTATATCCAGGAAACCCATCTCACATGCAAGGATACACAAAGGCTCAAAATAAAGGGATGGAGGAACATTTACCAAGCAAATGGAGAGCAAAAAAGCAGGAGTTGCAATCCTAGTCTCTGATAAAATAGACTTTCAACCAACAAAGATGAAAAGAGACAAGGGCATTACATAATGGTAAAAGGATCAATGTAACAAGAAGAGCTAACAATCCTAAGTATATACGCACCCAATACAGGAGCACCCAGATACATAAAGCAAGTCCTTAATAATACACAAAGAGACTTAGACTCCCACACAATAATAGTGGGAGGCTTTAATACTCCATTGTCAATATTAGACAGATCAATGAGATAGAAAATTAACAAGGATATCCAGGACTTGAACTCAGACCTGGACCAAGCAAACCTAATAGACATTTGCAGAACTCTCCACCCCAAATCCACAGAATATACATTCTTCTCAGTACCACATCACACCTACTCTAAAATTGACCACATAATTGGAAGTAAATCACTCCTCAGCAAATGCAAAAGAATGGAAATCATAACAAACAGTCTCTCAGACCACAGCGCAATCAAGTTAGAACTCAGAATTCAGAAACTAACTTAGAACTGCACAGATTCATGGAAACTGAATAACTGGCTCTTGAATGTTGACTGGATAAATGATGAAATGAAGGCAGAGATAAAGATGTTCTTCAAAACCAACGAGAACGAAGACACAACACACCAGAATCTCTGGGACACATTTAAAGCAGTGTCTAGAGGAAAATGTATAACAATAAATGCCCACATGAGAAGCAAGGAAAGATCTAAAATCGACACCCTATCATCAAAATTGAAAGAGCTAGAGGGGCAAGATAAAAAAAACTCAAAAGCTAGCAGAAGACAAGAAATAACTAAGATCAGAGCAGAACTGAAGGAGATAGAGACACAAAAAACCCTTCAAAAAAATCAATAAATCCAGGAGCTGTTTTTTCAGAAAGATCAACAAAATAGACCACTAGCTAGATTAATAAAAAGAAAAGAGAGAATAATCAAATAGATGCAATAAAAAGTGATAAAGGGGATATCACCACAGATTTTATAGAAATACCATCATCAGAAATTATTACAAACAACTCTATGCACATAAACTAGTAAACCTGGAAGAAATGGACAAATTCCTGGACACTTGCATCCTCCCAAGCCTAAACCAGAAAGAAGTCGAAACCCTGAATAGACCAATAACAAGGGCTGAAGTTGAGGCAGCAGTTAATAGCCTACCAACCAAAAAAAGCCCAGGTCCAGATGGGTTCACAGCCGAATTCTACCAGACTTACAAAGAGGAGCTGGTACCATTCCTTCTGAAACTATTCCAAACGATCCAAAAAGAGGGAATCCTTCCCAAATCATTTTATGATACCAATATCTGGATACCAAAACCCGGCAGAGACTAAACAAGAAAAGTAAACTTCAGGCCAATTTCCATGATGAACATAGATGCAAAAATCTTCAATAAAATACTGGCAAACCTATTGCAACAGCACATCAAAAAGCTTATCCACTATGATCAAGTAGGCTTCATCCCGGGGATGCAAGGCTGGTTCAAAATAAGCAAGTCTATAAATGTAATTCAACACATAAACAGAACCAAAGACAAAAACCACATGATTATCTCAATAGATGCAGAGAAGGCCTTTGACAAAATTCAACAGCACTTTATGCTAAAAACCCTCAATAAACTAGGTATTGATGGAACATATCTCAAAATTATAAAAGCTATTTATGACAAACTCACAGCCAATATCATACTGAGTGGGCAAAAACTGGAAGCATTCCCTTTGAAATCTGGTGCTAGACAAGGATGCTCTCTCTCACCACTCCTATTCAATATAGTATTGGAAGTTTTAGCCACAGCAGTCAGGCAAGAAAAAGAAATAAAGGATATTCAATTAGGAAAGGAGGAAGTCAAATTGTCTCTATTTGCAGATAACATGATTGTATATTTAGAAGATCCCATTGTCTCAGCCCAATATCTAAAACTGATAAGCAACTTCAGCAAAGTCTCAGGATACAAAATCAATGTGCAAAAATCACAAGCATTCCTAAACACCAATAAGAGACTTAAAGACAGCCAAATCAAGAATGAACTGCCATTCACAATTGCTACAAAGAGAATACCTAGAAATACAACTAACAAAGAATGTAAAGGACCTCTTCAAGAAGAACTACAAACCACTGCTGAACGAAATAAGAGAGGACACAAACAGATGGAGAAACATTCCATGCTCATGGTTAGGAAGAATCAATATTGTGAAAATGGCGATACTTCCCAAAGTAATTTACAGATTCAATGCTATCCCCATCAAGCTACCAATGACCTTCACAGAACTGGGAAAAAAACACCTTAAACTTCATATGGAACCAAAAGAGAGCCTGCATAGCCAAGACAATCCTAAGCAAAAAACAACAAAAAAAGAACAAAACAAAGCTGGAGGCATCATGCTACCTGACTTCAAACTATACTACAAGGCTACAGTAATCAAAACAGCATGATGTTGGTACCAAAACAGAGACACAGACCAATGGAATAGAACAGAAGCCTCAAAACTAATGCCACACATCTACAACCATCTGATCTTTGACAAACCTGACAAAAACAAGCAATGGGGACAGGATTTCCTATTTAATAAATGGTGTTGGGAAAACTGGCTAGCCATATGCAGAAAGCTGAAACTGGATCCCTTTCTTACACTTTATACAAAAATTAACTCCAGATGGACTAAGGATTTAAACATGAGACCTAACACCATAAAAACCCTAAAAGAAAACCTAGGCAATACTATTCAAGACATAAGTATAGGCAAGGACTTCATGACTAAAACACCAAAAGCATTGGCAACAAAAGCCAAAATAGACAAATGGGATTTAAACTATCATTAGAGTGAACCAGCAACCAGCAGAATGGGGAAAAATTTTTGCAGTCTAACCATCTGACAAAGGGCTAATATCCAGAATCTACAAAGAACTTAAATTTACAAGAAAAAAACAACCCCATTAAAACATGGGCAAAGAATATGAACAGACATTTTTTAAAAAGAAGACATCTATGAGGCCAACAAATATATGAAAAAAAGCTCATCATCACTGGTCATTAGAGAAATGCAACTCAAAACCACATTGAGATACCATCTCATGCCAGTTTGAATGGCGATCATTAAAAAATCAGGAGACAACAGATGCTGGAGAGGATGTGGAAAAATAGGAACACTTTTACACTGTTGGTGGGAGTGTAAATTAGTTCAACCATTGTGGAAGACAAGGATCTAGAAATAGAAATACCATTTGACGCAGCAATTCCATTACTAGGTATATGCCTAAATGCTTATAAATCATTCTACTGTAAGGACACATGCACATGTATGTTTATTGTGGCACTGTTCACAATAGCAAAGACTTGGAACCAACCCAAATGCCCATTGATGATGGAGAAAGAAAATGTGGCACATATACACCATGGAATACTATGCGGCCATAAAAAAGGATGAGTTCATGTCCTTCGCGGGGACATGGATGAACCTGGAAACCATCATTCTCAGCAAACTGACACAAGAACAGAAAACCAAATACTGCATGTTCTCACTCATAAGTGGGTGTTGAACAAAGAGAACACATGGACAGAAGGAGGGGAGCATCACACAGTGGGGCCTGCTGGTGGGGGCAGATAGGTGAGGGAAAGCAGGAGGTGGGGGAATTGGGGAGGGATAACATTAGGAGAAATACCTAATGTAGATGACAGGGGGATGGATGCAGCAAACCACCATGGCACACATATACCTATGTAACAAACCTGCACATTCTGCACATGTACCCCAGAACTTAAAGTATAATATAAATAAATAAAAATAAATGAATCCAGGTAATGTGCAGGATACACAACACAAAAATCGGTTGCATTTTTATACACTAACAATGAGCAGTTCAAAAGGAAAATTAATAATAAATTTAACCAATACCGAAAACTATAAAACATGGCTAACATAAATAAAACACATCACATATTCATGGATTGGAAGACTTAATATTGTTAAGATGTCAATACAACCCAAAACGATCTACAGATTCAATGCAATCACTATCAAAATCCCAGTGATATTTTTTGCAGAGGTAGAAAATCCATCCTATCTGAAGAAATCCCAAATAGCCAAAACAGTCTTGAGAAAGAATAAATATGTTAGTGGTTGCACATTTCCTGATTCGAAAAATTACTACTACAATGCTACAGAAATCAAAACGTTGTCATGCTGATATAGACAGATCAACAGAAGAGAAAGTTGAGAAATAATCCCTCACATATGTGCTCAAATAGGGTTTCAAGACCATTCAATGGAGAAATCACTTTCAACAGATGATGCTGGAAAATTGGATATCCACATGCAAAACAATCAAGGTGGACCCTTACCTACCATTATATTTAAAAACTAACTCAAAATGGATCAAAAACCTAAGTATAAGTTAAAACTATACAA
The DNA here is from genome assembly GCA_004027715.1 of Plecturocebus donacophilus. Classification (NCBI taxonomy): domain Eukaryota; kingdom Metazoa; phylum Chordata; class Mammalia; order Primates; family Pitheciidae; genus Plecturocebus; species Plecturocebus donacophilus. The sequence continues at coordinate 18,699 of PVKP010032969.1, read as the reverse complement.
CTGGTAGATGAAAACATGGGAAAACCTTCATGACGTTGGATTTTGCAGTGGTTTCTTGGATATGATACCAAAACAAGAGACAAGACAACAAAAATCTCATAACAAAAACAGGATTTCGTAAAAAGTAAAATCAGGGCTGGACATGGTGGCTTATGGCTGTAATCCCAGCACTTTGGGGGCTGAGACAGCAGGATTGTTTGAGCCCAGGAGTTTAAGACCAACCTGGGCAACATAGTGAGTCTGTGTCTCTACAGAAAATAAAAACTAGCCAGGCATGGTCGCATATGCGTGTAGTAGCAGATACCATGTGGTTGAGGTGGGAGAATCATTTACCAGGAGGTTGAGGCTTCAGTGAGCTGTGATTACACAACTGTACTCCAGCCTAGGCAAAAGAGTGAGACCCTGTCTCAAAAAAAACAGTATTTTGTGCATCTAAGGACACTATGAAGACAGTGAAAATACAACATCACTGGTCATTAGGGAAATCAAAACCACAATGAAAGACCATGTCTGTTAGGACAACTGTTAAAAAAAATAGAGCAAGTGTTGATAAAGACATGGAGAAATTGGAACCCATATAAAATGGTGCAGCCGCTGTGGAAAATGAGGGTTTCCTCAAAAAGTCAAACACAGAATTTCCATATAATCCAGCAATTCCACTCCTGGGCATATACCCAAAAGAATAAAAAGGGACTTGCATAGATATTTGTATGATAATGTTCATAGCAGCATTACTTACAATAGCCAAAAGGTAGAAACAACCCAAGTGTCCATCGTCGACAGGTGAATGATAAACAGAACACAGTATATTCACACAATAGAATGTTATGCAGCCTTAAAAAGGAATGAGATTCTGATATGTGCTACAACATACAAGAACCTTGAAAGTGTTATGCCAAGTGAAGTAAGCCAGGCACAACACAACAAATATTGTATGATTCCACTTATAGAAGGTGCTTAAAAGAAGCAAATTCATAGAGACAGAAAGTAGAATGCAGTTGAGCTGGTAGGGAGGAGAGTCATTAACAGGTAGAGTTTCTGTTTATGATGAAAGAGGTCTGGAAATGGATGACGGTGACGGTGGCACAACACTGTAAATGTACTTAATGCCACTGAACTGTATATCAAAAAGAGTTTAGATGGAAAATGTTATATGTTGCCACAAATCTTTTTTAAAAAGAAATGAAACTGAGTGACTATATGTTAAGGAAATAAGTTGCCAGATAAAGATGATCCCCCCCAAAATCTACCACTTGAGAGCTTTTAGGAACTAAGCCCTATCTTTCAGGGGACTCTCCATATACAGAGATAAAGGCATTTTACATTAAACATGTTTGCAGCTCTTTAAATTTTACTTACTAAAAAACATTTCAAAGAAATATAAAAAGCTTTGCATCACTGTAATCAGAGCCTCTGCTACTTAAATTCTCGATTCCTTGAGAACTCAGCTTTTGTCCAAGAGTGGCAATGTCATCAGAAAGACAATCACACTTAAAAAAAAAGTGTTCTTGGTTTGATAGCACAGGTGATCCCCCACAACTCAACTTCATAAGCCCATTTAAATAAATTCCCTCTGCAGGTTTTACTATATACATTTTTGAAAATGTTATTTTTTTGTAGAAAACAACTATGTTGCACAGACTGGTTTCGAACTCCTGGGCTCAAGTGATTCTCCTGCCTCAGCCTCCCAAGTGCTGGGATTATAGGTGTGAGCCACCATGCCCAGTTCCCTCTGCAGTTTTTGAAACTACTGTTTGTAGCCCATGATTCCAGTGTTACCTCTGGTCATAGGACAGCGCCATGGCCCGGATTCCAGCGTCACATCCTGGGTAGGCAAAGAGCTGCTTGAGGTCTGATACCTGCCGGACCACAACCACTCCGCTATCTCCTCCTGTGAGCAGGTACTGCCCATCTCGGCTTAGCTGGATGGCCTGTGAGACACAGCAACATTCAGAAGAGATGTGGTTCTAGGACACTTCCAGCCCCACCATGTGTTTGAGTCATTCTTACACCAGCTACTGTGGTGCAAGGAGAAGAGAGAGAGAGATCCTAAGTAATTTTTAGAAAATCACAAGTTGTAGAAGATCTGCTATTTTTCAAAAACCAAATGGACAAAGTTCAGTAATGCTTGAGATTTTTTTGGCTTTGCTTTTTTAAAGACGAGGTAGCAAACTCTTCAGTTTCTCAAATGCTGTGGGAATGGTGTGTGTTGTGGACTGGGGCCAGTGCTCTAATGAGGAGCCCTGGCATCTCTTCATTTGCCCAGTGGACATGCTAATAACCCTGTTTTGTCCCAAGATTTGGCAGCCTGTGCCGCCTGACCTCACATCCACTCTGATCCCCTGCTGTTGTGCATCTCCAGGCCGAGGGAGGCAGCCAGCAACCTCGGCACCTTCCCTGAGCCTGTTGGATTTTGTCAGCAGTTGGGAAGAAGACATGGTAGAGAGCCACAACTTCCAGGGTGATTAAATCTCAGTTCAGCCTTTTCTTGCCCCAGGGCTGACAGTACTTCGGCCTGTGGTTTAGTCAGCTCTAGGCTGTGTCCCTCTGTCCTTTCGTCCTAGTGCTGAACAGATGGTGCGGGCTCAGAATTTGCTCTTTGATCCTATAAAATGGGCATCCGCAAATGAAAGCCTGCAGGCCAAATGCAGCGCACTGCCTGTTTCCTGTAACTATTTTAACATTTTTTAATGCTTGAAAAGAACTTTTCATGACACATGAATATTTGTATGAATTCCAAATTTGAATCCCCATAAATAAGGCTTTTTCTTGAGACAGGGTCTCATTCTGTCACCCAGGCTGGAGTGCAGTGGTGCAATCTCAGCTCACTACAACCTCCACCTCCCGGGTTAAAATGATTCTCATGCCTCAGCCTCCTGAGCAGTTGGGATTACAGGTGCCCACCATAACACCTGGCTAATTTTTGTATTTTTAGTAGAGATGGGGTTTCACCATGTTGGTCAGGCTGGTCTCGAACTCCTGACCTCAAGTTATCCGCACACCTCTGCCTCCCAAAGTGCTGGGATTACAGGCAAGAGCCACCAGGCCTGGCCTTCAACAAATAAGGTTTTACTGGAACATGGCTGCACCCATTTGTTTATGACTACTTTCACAGGTAGTTGCAACAGAGAATACAGAACCTTCAAAGCCTAAAATACTTACTTTCTGTCCATTTATAGGAAAAGCGTGGTGACTCCTAATTGTCCCTCCCTACTCCAAAAGCCAATCCTATTATCCTCTCCTCTCCTCTGCCTGTTGCCTCCAAGCCTTGTTTTCTTAGCTTATTAAGATACAAATTTCCTTTCTTTAGTGGATGGCATCGGTGTTTTAACAGCCATTACAAACAGTTGTAATTGCATGTTCACCTGGACACATACAGGAATACAAATTGTGCTGGCGAGCCAGAAAGAAAAGAACCTAATTTCTGATATATTCACACTACTGTACATTCAGCTTTAGCACAGTTGCCTTAAGTCTTACTCTTTGACATATTGTTTTAAAAATCATAGAAAGGTAATAAAGACTTTCTTAGCTATTTAATTCACATTCACTCAAATGCCAACTTTCAGTAGTGTCTTGAACACAGCTTATTCTCAAGAATACAAAAATACATCTAGGAAATAAAAACCTATGTGTGGAAGACAGTTATATATTCTCTATGTCTTGTTAACTAAGCATAGATATTAAAATATTTTCAAGATGAGCAAAAATCAATATCCTTTCCCCCCATTCATTTCACAAATAGCAATCTCTAGGGGTGTCTGGGAACTGCAGTGAAGACTAGGACAAACAATTATTTGCTACACTTATAAAATTCAGCTGATGAAAATCCATTAACCTTATGGTTGTGGTTCACTTGAATTTTATACTTGAAGCTTTTTACTGGGTAAGTACTATACTAAAATAAATTAAAACCATTAATCTTTAATTCTTTGTTCTGGTAAAGAATCTCTAATCTTGCTTCCATCTGAAATTAAGTAAAACCTGGGCTTTAGAGACTGTACAGTCATCAGCATTCAAAACATTTTAACGAACCAGATGCCTCCCAAGATGAAAAAAGAAGATTTCGTTGGCCTCTTTCACAATAGGCCAAATTCCTCTGGCAGCCAAGAGCCAGGGTAACATTTAGCAAGATCTCCCACTCAAATCCTGACAGGCTGCCTCTGCATCCAGGTTGGGTTGTGTCTAGAGGTTTTCAGAGGGCCCAGAGACATGTTAATCTCATCCCCTGAAATCCTGAGCGCTCTGGACAACACCGTGGCTGCAGAGTTTTAAGGAGGTACTAGCAGGCCACAGCAATCTGCTGGGAACAACCACATCCTAAAACATAGCCTTAGGAAGGGAAAACAAATGCGTTCCCCTGGGTGAATGCTGGTTCTCCCAGGTTTAGGATAAAATAACTTTGCTGCTCTGTCCCGGCTGCCTCCTTAAATATCAGCTATTCATAAAGACATCTCAACACTGTCTGGTTGATGGACTATGATATGCTGCTAACCAAAACGCCACAGAACAATCTGGCGCCTAAAATTAAAATAGGTGGGAAGCCTTGATTAGTGCAGAGCTTCTCCAGGCTGCCTGCCTGCAGGGTTCTTGGTATTTCACAGAAAATTTCTGGTCTGAGCTGATGACTAATTTGTTTCCATAGTGTCCTTTCCTTATATGGGCTCAGACTGAGGATGGAGCTGGAGATTCTGCTCTGTGGTGTCTTGGATTCCCAGCCTGTGGCTTCCTTCCTCGCCTTCCGAGGTAGTGAGCTGTGAAAGTGTCAGTCTCTGGAGCTGTGGGCAGGTAGTGCTCATTTTTGGCAAGCTCACTTTAATCACACAGTTGCCACTTGCCAGTTAGCATGATAAAGTGCAGGAGTGCTGGGAAAAAGGCAATGGATTGTTTAAGCCTAAAATCCAGTGGGAAATATTACGGAGGGAAAAAACGATGACTACAGGGCAGAGAGGAGAAGCATGTGTGTACGAATGGTCTGCAGAAAGCCTCCCACTGCTGCCTCAAGGAACTTCCCAGAGCCCCTGGTACTAACTGAAATGCCATAGAAATTGCTTCAGTCAGCTAGGGATCTCAAATTATTTTACAGATTTATTAGCGTAGCTGACAATATAATCGCAACTCAAAGTGACAGATTATCCACATTATTATTGTAAAGAAAAGAGGAAAGGAAAATCCTCTGATGTGTACTTGGTTTAAATGCAGCATTATGGGAAGGTAGGGAAAAATAAAAGTGAGTGCGAATGTGTCTGTGTGCATGCCTTCTGGTGGAGGCCGGCAGAATGCAATGGAGAGACCATGGAGAACAGTGGAGACACAAGAAGGAGACCGTCCACTGAAGCAAGAAATGAATCCCAGGAGACAGAGCAGCAGGGGTCCTTCATGTCCTCAATGTAACCTACATATAGGGGCTTTGTTCCCTAATACTTCCTGACCCCAGTATTTACTTAGGAGAAGGGGGTGATCAGACTAGATCTGGGAAAGTAGGAGAATTTATGTCATCTAAGCTGCCTAGGTCAGGAATAGCAATGAGTGAAATATCCAGAGGCAGCCCAAAGCCAGGATAGAGGCCCCTGTGACCCTACTCCTGCCCCCAACATGTCATGGGGCCCCTCATTGTACACAGCTCATGTGCCCCACTCCCTAGCCTGATTCTGGAAAATGAGGACCACCTCAGCTTTATTTTACTTTCACCTTCGCCAAGGAGTCTGGAAGTAAGAAACAAAGGACCTTGAAAAACTAGCCCCCGAAAAGAACAGTTCTTACTCTTTCTCTCAACCTCTAATACTTGTGGAGTCCTGTCCTGAAGAGGAAGCAAGAGGCCGGAACTCCACTGGCGTTGCCATTTCCGGTATTCTAACTGGGGAAAAATGCTTGCCTGATTCATTTCATAATTTGAAGCCCAACTTCCTTAACATGTTTTGGTCTTGTTATCCATGAAGAAGTCATATCTGAAATTAATCCTCAATAGTCATAATCCCTACTGCTCCCACCACCAAGCTATTCAGATGTAAAGCGAATCCAGTTTTAGGTGTCATCTAATGTACTGTTTCAGCTTTCATACTCAGAAAACAATCTACAGTGAATGTTCTTAGAAAAAAAAACGAGCAGGGCCACTGAAAGCCACCCAGGATGGTTTCAGAAGTCCCTAAGAAAACCTCTTCTACTGAAGAGCTGTCCTCAGCTGTGCCGAGTGATGCGGTCCGCACAGCTGGCACTGCTGTGGTGTGTGAAGTGTGTGAGCCTTGTCCGAGTGCTACCTAAGGATTTTCTCTTGGTGTGGAAAAGATGCCCTTGACAACCCAAAAATAGAGGTTTCTTTCGTGAACTCTTTCCCTCCCCACTTGACACGCATTGAGGTAAAAGTCATGAATGCTGAAGAGTCTCCGGGGCACTCACTCTTATGTTATCATCTGTTTCCATCGTGGCCTGAAGTTTTCCATTCACACTGAACGTACAGAAGAGGCCATTCTCATAGAATATGACACAGTGGCCCTCTCTTGAAGCCTGAATGAGTTTCGGTTTCAGGCAGTTTTCAGGACCCTCCAAGGTCCTCAACAAGTCTCCATTCATGGAATGTATGAGACATGGTCCTTCTGAGAAGAGAGGAGAAACAAAAGGCAAAATTAATTATTTAATGAAAACAGACAAATATGATTTGAATCTTGAATCCTAAGCACAGATTAAACAGGATTATAGTACCATACTATAGGTGTAGAAACCCTTGAAAAAACTTCCATCTTACGTATAAGTTATTTTGCAAAATCTCCTCTTCATGTTTGCCAGATTTCACCTTCCACTTGGGAGAGGAGAGAAGCCAAATCATGTAAGTCCCAGTTCACTTTCCTCAAGAGACAGGAAGGTACTCTATGAAATTCATTATGCTAAGAGGCAATACAAACTGGAGGAACTGAGAAACAAGCTTCAAATCCTAGCACAGCTTCAAGGAGGCTGGGATGCAAAGAAACACGGGCTGTAGGCAGGTACACTAGGACCTCTCCCCACACCTTGTGGGGGCCTCAACGGCCAAGGCACTGTGGGCCTGTGCAGGGACAGCAGGCTCAGGCAGCCTCAAAGGGCCTAAGCCTTCTTCCCCACAACTGCTCACTACTGTTTTACACTAAAAGGGGGTCCCTGGTAGTTCCTCTCAACCTCCAAAAAATTCATGTAGGGACCCTTCAGCCACTTCTCCTTGGCAACTTAGTGAGTCCACTTCCCTGCTGCCCCCACAGCAAGCAGCAGCATCTGCCACTCCCAACACCTAGGTGGACCACCAGGCCAAAGTGCCATTGGAGGACAGGCAGCTGCGGGGAGCCCACACACAGCCAAGCTTTTTGTTCCTATTGAGTACCTGCTACATGCAAAACAAAGAAGGAATAAGACACAAAGATTGCTTGTGTGATGAGCAAATTCCAAGAGGTATCTCAGTCAGATAACGGGTTACTGAGGTATGCACCCTGATACTCTTCTGGCCAAATTACTCATGGCCACATGATAGCTGCCTTTTTCCCACAATGACTTGAAAGCTTGCCCTTTTAAAAATAAGGCTTTTAGCTCTTTCTTGACCACTCAGGTGGTTTATAAATTTTTTAAATATCCACAGGCAGTCTTTGCTTTACCCAGTTCCAGCATGCATGAATTTCAGTTATCACTCCTTAAATAACACCAGCTCTCCAATAACATAGTTCAAATTTAGGGTGTCACAGTAATTGCATAAAGTACACACTTTTGTGGCTAGCTCTTCAGTCCACGAATCACTATATAAATAACAGATGTGCATCATCATCAGCAATGACCAATCACATCATTCCTTTCAAGGTATGTTGATGACTGGCCACTGCATATCTGTTACTCAGCTCGTGCACAGCAGCAAACTGTGCAGCTGTGTTGCCTTTTTGTCTCCCAGTGATAAAGCCATATAATATTTCACAAAAATGGATAATCAAAAAAGGGTATTAGCCAACAAAGATGAAACTGCATCTAAAGAAATGAAAAATGATAAAGCTGAAAGTAGAATTGAACTGAATATAAATGGAGTTACAGAAGAAAGAGCTGCCTGTGGGATGCTGACCCTGCTGAGACACTAATTTTCAGCCAGGAAGAGAATGAAGGGAACTCATCAGTGTAAGTTAGGGAAGAAGGTGTAACAATAATCATGTTCCGGAAGTGATACCAGCAAAAGCCTCACATTAAAGGAATCCTACTGAATATTTCATGACATTGAAAGCACAAAAGATAAAATGTTAGAAGTGGATCCCAACTTAGAAAAGAGTATGACAGCTCCTCAAGGCATAGAAAAGATGCTACCTCCTTCTATGTGTACAACAAGATGGCAGTAAGCAGTGGTCAAACTATTGATACATTTTTCACAAAATAATTATCAGTGTATCAAATTGCAATGTATTAAGTGCATGTGAGTTTTACTAATTTTTTCATGTTCTTATATGTATAACTGAATATGAGTTTTTAATGTTTTGACGAAATTATTATCAGAGACAGGATTTTTCTCTGTCACCCAGGCTGGAGTACAGTGGCATGATCATGGCTCACTACAGCCTTCACCTCCTGCAATCCTCCCACCTCACCTTCCCAAGCAGCTGGGACTACAAATGTGCACCACCATGCCTAGCTAATTCATCATTTTTTTTGTAGCAATGGGAGTCTCACTATGTTGCCAGACTGTTCTTGAATTCCTGACCTCAAATGATCTTCCCACCTTGGCCTCCCAAAATATTGGGATTTACAGATATGAGCCACTGTGACCAGCCTGACAAAAATTTTTAAAGACCATGGAACAATTGTAAACTTTACCACTGATTATTCAGATCACTTTGTATGGTTTCAATTTGCATGCTCGCTTTTACAGTTCCATAGCACTGTGCAAAGCAAAGATGACCTGTAATATAATAGGTTCATTTTACGACTCCTGTTGGCTCAGGATGTATGAAATTATTGACAATAAGAAGGAAAAAATCCAGTGGTTATAGAATTCTTGCTATCATTATTACCATTTCAATGTTTTGACCAAATTTTTAAACACAATCCTTTAAATATTTAAAACACCTTGTTAGCTAGATTAAATATTACACTTTAGGACACAGATAAAATGATTCAAATACTGTTTCCCCACCAGATAAACCTAAAAGACATGAGATATTGTACTTTGTTGTATGTTCAGACCTCAGCTTAGAGCAGAGACAGAGAGATGGATAGACTATTACAACGGGATAAGCAACGAATTAGAAATAGCTCCGTTCCTAGTCAGATCCTGATTTGTTGCATGTGCTCATAGCTCACTTATTATCTTGGGCCTAAATGTATGATGCTGTTTCCAGCACAAACCTCCAGGCAAACCAGCTTAAGTATCTTCCCACTCCACTCTCAATGCCATTGGGGCCTCTGCCTCATTAAAACAGACAGGGTCAGGGGTTTCCATTCAGATATAAGATGGAACTCAGCCCAGTAACAGTTCAGAAGACTAAACAAATATACAAAGATGTTCCTTGTACCTGCCTTATGGAAATATGAATATTAATAGGAGATATTTGTAAAAATATCTTAAACTCTTTAGAGTAGTGCTGTGAAACAGAACTTTTGACAATGATGGAAATGATCTGTATCTGCTGTCCAGTATGGTGGCCACTAGCCATATGTGAGTACTGAGCACCTGAAATGTGGGTAGTGCCACCAAGAAACTTATATTTTATTTTATTTTAAATAATTTAAGTTTAAATAGTTCCATATGGCTAATGGCCATTATAACAGGTAGAAGCTTTAGAAAAAAGGTATCAAATTAATCTTTGGTAATTTGTTACTAGGAGACACCAAGAAATGCATACATTTTGTGAAGGTACCATAGGTTTACCTTGTGAACCACTTAACACCAGGCCTAGCTCAGCACAGACTGCAGCACATGTGATCTCATAGTCATGGCCGGTCAAAATGGCCCGAGGAGCAGCAGTCTCACCTTTAGGAAAAAACAGATAAAAAGAACAAATCAATTCAAGTTTGTGCAAATTAAATAATCAACAACTTGCTCCTAATTACCGTCATGCCTATTTAATTTATAGTTTGGGAATTTGTCCAGAAATCCTACTTTAGGACTAGATCTAAACTATATACTCTAGTTTGATTATGAGCATCACATCCTGCTAAAATGTCAAGTAACTTTTACGTGATTATCAAGCAACAATGGTTAAAAACTCAGGTTAAATACAACAAAATCTGCATTCCAAAAATGTCTCATAAAAAATTAGCCCCTCAATTAGATGTTTTATGGTCAGATGATTATAAAATTAGGAACTGTGGCTCAATTAACATTTCAAAGAAAGGCCTCACCCCTCTTTCCTCATCCTCTGTGGGCCGCTGAAACCCATCATAATGAAGACAGTCTGAACTAGACTTCCTGCTACCTCCACAGGAATTCTGCAGCCCCTCTCTTAAATACTTACTCTCACTACTAAGCTTATGTATTTTTCTGATATGTAAATTTCATGGATGTATTTATGGTTCATTCAAAGAACAGAAAAACCAACATAAGAAACACCTAAAAAAAACCAAACCTTTACAGATAAATCTACAGATAGTGATTGAAAATGAGGGGCAATGGGTGGAGAAGGAGAGACAGAGGAGGAGTATCCACAAAATGGCAGATGTTTCTGAATACTTTCACAAGTAGAACAAGTCATCCTGTATGTCTTTCCCAAACTAAAAAAAAAAAAAAAAGTAAGGTTGGTTGGTTAATAAGGAACCCACCATGAATAAGTAAAACGGTAATGGACTTGATTTGTGGATTGTTTCATGCCAAGCCACAGAATAAACTGGATTCCATGTCTAGCCTGAAGAATACTATTTGAAGACTGAATGAATCCTCTACTTTTATAGTCTCTAAAGGCAAAGACACAGAAAGTCTTTCCAAGTGGAATTAGCAGGATTCTATTAGCATTCTTGATTTCTTAATTTGGATTGGTTTTATAGTATGCTTGATAACTAACACTGTGTAATCGAGAAGAGGCAAATGTGCCCACAGAGTACTTGCTACCACCAGCTGTGGAATTCTGTGGAAGAGAATCACTTGTATCTTAACCCCATCTGACTATCCTTGGAGCAGTCACCCACTCAGAGAAAAGAACTCCAGCAGCTCAGGGGAAACCCATTGGAAACCTACTGTACTCGGAAAGGCAAATGCTGCCGTCAAAACACTAACCCAGCTTCCAAAGCAGGGTTTTATTCAGTAGGTCACTGGGTTATTTGAAATTTTATGTAAAATGTATCTACATGCCTGTTTTTCTAGGTAGCAGGGAAGCAAAGTAAGTTTTACTGAATGCACAGAGGCCCATGACCAAGAAAAGGTGAGAGGCTTCTACCCTGAAGAGAAGTCTAGTCTCTGTGCTTGTAGCCCCAACTTCACCTGGAGCCAGCAGTCACTTCAGGTCTAGCTTTCCACACGATAGTTCCAATGCATGTACTGCAGTACACAGTACACAGCCCCACAGTGTCCTTCAAAGCTTTGGTGACTGTAAGTACTTCTGAGTGAGACTTAAGTTGAAGGGATATCACACAGAACTTTGCACCACACTGGCAGTGCTACGTGCAGCCAACTGCTGGAACTGGCCTACAGGCTTAGTGATAAAGGGAAACCTAAAATGACATACTAAGAGGCAAGGGATAAGTGGAACAAGGGCTTCATTTCATCTGATCCCAAGTTTTAAAACTTCTTTGGGAGGCAAACCTACCCTCATTAGAAAGTTTACTTGACATTTACCAAACCACAAAGAATTTGTCACAAGGGCAATTTTGTGTCTTACAAAGTCCAGAAATTTGGGAAAATTTTAAAGAAATAAAGCAAATAATGTAAGCCAATCTGAACTACTTAACCTTCTGTTAAGATTCACTAATTTTAGGAATAAATATGCTATTTTTAAAACTTATCAGCCAGGTGCAGTGGCTCATGCCTGTAATCCCAGGACTTTGGGAGGCCAAGGCGGGCAGATCACCTGAGGTCAGGAGTTCGAGACCAGCCTGTCCAACATAGTAAAACCCACTCTCTACTAAAAATACAAAAAAATAGTTTGCTGTGGTGGTTTGCGCCTGTAATCCCAGCTACTCAGGAAGCTGAGGTAGGAGAATCACTTCAACCTGGGATGTAGAGGTTGCAGTGAGCCAAGGTTGTACCACGGTACTCCAGCCTGGGAGACAGAGCAAGAATTCATCTCAAAAAAATAATAAAATAAGAAGTTATCAATATTTTATCCCTGACTCTTGGTTTCCCTTTTCCCCAGGAGGCTGTACATTCCACAAAAATACGATACAATGTTATTTCTGAAGTTACTGTCTAATTAGATTTATTGGAAACTTTTTTTTAACCAACAATTAAAACCATTAAGATCTAAGGAATATATTTTTGGTGTGATTGTTCCTTTTTTTGTTTTCATAAGTTATTTCATGGAGGGTGAAATTTGTGTTTTAACTTGAATTGTCTTGGAACTCCTCAATGGAAAGTGAAGGTTTGAAGGAAAACTGATAGCAATTGAAGGCATTCTAAGAATAAGACAAAGTAAACAAAGGACAGATGGATAATGGTGATCCCAGAGGATAATGTCACTTAAGCACATCAATGCTAACTTTTTGTTTTCTTGGGAGCATGGTGAAGAAGGGAGAGGACTGCTGTCAATTTTCTTTCTTTAATGCAAAGGAGTTGAAATACTGAGAGTTTTTTATGACTGTAAAGTTAACAGTTTAGGAAGCCTCATGATTAACCCCAGAAGGTGGGTTAAGATATAAGCATTCTTTTTTTAGTAAACTCTTAAAATTTTTATCATTATGCTTTGCTTACAAAATACTAGTTTCCAATAATCCAGACTTTATTAAATCATTTTTCACTCCACAAATCAGAACACACACACACAAGGACTGTAATTTCAAAACTGAAAAGGATTTTTTCTTTTCCTAGGGCTTGATCTCTAAATAAGGAACTGTTCAATGCTAGGACTTTGGCTTCAAGGTTTGGCAAAATGTTTGCTAATCCCGGAAGCAGGTTAGACAGTTCAGGAAATACAAAAAAAAAAAAAAAAAAAAAAAAACAGAGAAAAAGAAAAATTAAAAGCATAAGGGTAGACTTATAACCATTAGGTTCTCAGGTAACTGGTTCCACAGTCACTGGATTTCCAGTAAAAAGACAGTGCTACTTAACTTTCCTCATCTATAGGAAATGCATATTAATGGCCTCTATAAACCCACATACAACAATTTAAGGAGAGATATCATGTCATTTCCTCTAAGAAAAACTGTTTCCAATCTTGTTTATAGACTAAACGTTATATTCCCTTTATTATCTGCTGTTCAGATTGAGCATTCTTTACATTTTCTCCTTATCAAAAAGTATGTTCAAAATAAATAAATTCAACCTACTACTTGATTTTTATAAGTCTTATAACAAATAGCTTGAAATAGTTTCACTTCAATATAGCAAATATATGATATGGGATTTAAATCAAACAGGTCAAAACTGTTTAAGTTCAATGGACATTTTGGGAACCACTTGCAATGAAATTACTGAGGGTAGTGGGGATAATTGGAGGCAGAGCAGAGGCTTTACATGTGGCTCACAGAATCGATCTTTTCATCTCTCTGTAGTTACACTGTATACATCATCCTGGATCACAGCAGAGCCCAAGTGACAAATCCCACAGAAAGGAAAGGCAAAAATCCCTCCATATCTATGTATATTTCTGTTTGGAAAGCCTAGAAACAAAATCTCAGAACCATATAACTTATTCTCACTGTAGTGTTCTCAGAAATCTGCCCCTCCCAACTACTTGTCAGCTCACATAGTTAATACCTGGGGGAAATAATCACCTCAAACAAGATGAGTCTGGCCATATATTACTTTTCAAAGATGCCAAGGCAATCAATAATGTCTCATTGAAGTCTCTAAACCAAATAAAGAGCAAGAAAAAAAGAGTCTTCTGAAAAATATCAGGTTAATACTTTTGATAAAAATTAGCAATAGTTAAGGGACACAAAAAGTCTTTATCTTTGCTTTTTGAGATAGTAAGCTCTACCAAAGGCTAGACCATAAACCAGAACAGATTCCCTTAAGAACCTTTTAAAGTCTTAGTGCTTGAAAAATTGTCATGGCCTTCAATAATGCTGAGAGAAAAATTTATCTTGCTGCTAGTTTAAGGGACTACACTTCAAACTCTTCTTAAAGAAAAATAAAAAGAGAAAGAGGACAGACTTCTAGGACTGCTTTGAAAAGCTTGAGCAGTTACTTCAAAGGAAAGGGTGTCTTTGTCCAGAGAGCAGGTTTATGACTACTGATGCAAATCCTAACCAAAGCCTGAAAAGGATACTCAGTGCATCTTTATGGATGGCCTTAAAGGAAGATGAACAAGTCAAATGAGATTAAAGATGGCCCAAATCCTGCCGCAAATACCAGGGCACACCAGTTTTTACAGAGGCACTTTTCTCCGTACATAATACTAGATACCAATACCAACTTACAAAGACAGTTATAACAACCTAACTTGCATTTAAGCAACACAAAATCTCTATAATAACCACTTAGCATTTATATTGGACTTATATTTTAAAACATTAGGTGAAATATTTTAACACCACTAGGCAGAATAGTAAATGTTTTTGTTAACTGTGTTTCTTTGGTGCCCTCACAACATTAGGTATATTTATCAAACAGACTCTGAACCACGTAGAATTACACCTGAAAGAAGAGAAGAGGAAAGAGGAATTTCTCTAGTATCTTGATCATAAATATCTAGTGAGAAAAACATTTTGTAAGGTCTGTATCCATTATGGAAAAGAGGTAATAATCCAGGTAAAAATAGCTCTAACATGTATTTCTGACAAACTTTTAGTTACTTTTTAAAAAGTGAATAAAGCTCTTGGCATTTTGGCATCATCTCCTTATTTTTATGAAAATTAGATCACTTTGAAATGCAGTATAAATTTCACCTGTAGGTTAAATATGTTGTTCTTAGCACAGTGAATCCTCTTCATTCATTCCGTTTTTTCAATATCATCTATTATGAAATGAAGCAGGATTAAACATTTTCCTATTCTTAGTTTTGTAAAAATAAAACTATTTCTTCCAATTAATACTTAGTTTAGATGACTCCTGGGCCAGAAAACAATATCCCATTTGTTCACCCATTCACTCCTTCATTTTCTTAATAATGTTTATTGTTTGTATTATTAATATATGTGAGGTACTATAGAAATCAGGAAAGCAGTAAAACATGGCCTTTTATCTAAAAATGACTTGATTTTAAATGATCATTGGATCTGGTTTTGTCAACTGTACTATAAACCTGCAAATTATAATTATAAATATCTATGCTTATAAAGGTCAAAATAATAGTACTGAAGTCCACACCACTTGTAACAACTAATTTGTATGTAAAATCAATATTTAACAATAATTAACATACTTAAATAAAAACAACCAATATAATTTTCCTAATTAGTAAAAATGTAGTATCATTTGAACTTTTATAGAGGAAAATCAAAATACAAAACCTGCCTTTATTTTAAAAAAGTAATAATTTCAATAGAAAACTTATTATGAAATAAAGTATATTTGTTTAAAAAGCCCAAATACGTAATGAACTTATTAGGCATATATATTATAGATAAAAAATAAAAATATATTATATAATATGTGCCAGTCATTTCCTAAAGATGGATACCTCTATTTTGCTTGTGCCTTTTGTACCATTTAGTTACAATTGATTACTACAAAGCATTCTTTTGAAAACTGAATACTAAGCTTTCTCATGTGGCTCACCATAATGGTAAATCAAGAAAGTAAATGGCTTTGCTAAAGCGAAAATGAGGTTAGCTATTAAATGTTTCTTAAACCTTTTCCATTAATGTCCTAGTTTGACAATGGAAATTATACTGCATTTTAATTATGCTCAGAAAAATGACTTGAAATTTGTTCTATACACCCCATCTTCACCAAACCTTTTCCCTTCCCCTACTCATCATGGTCTCTTTGGTGAAAAATTGTAATTTGATTAGACATATAGACTACAGATGACAAGCCACAGCTGCATTTAGGGTACAGCAACCGCCAGACAGGAAATTTTAGTAGAATCTTCTTGTAAATAATATTAGAATTATGAATGCAAGACAAGAAAATGTTGGTACAAAGAACAGCTGTAAGTCATTGGTGTATGCCACTTCTCCTCCTCTATCTCTGATTATATAAATGTTTGTAACATGGGAGTCATCATCTAAGACTACAGCTGACCCTTGAACAACATAGATTTGAACTGCATGGGTCTACTCATATGTGGATTTCCTTCCGCCTCTGCCATTTGAGACAGCAAGACCAGCCCTCTGCTTCCTCAGTCTACTCAGTGTGATAACAACCAGGATGAAGACCTTTATGATGATCCACTTCCACTTAATGCATAGTAAATATATTTTCTCCTTATGATTTTTTTTTTGAGATGGAGTCTTGCTCTGTCACCCAGGCTGGAGTGCAGTGGTACAGTCGGCTCACTGCAGCCTCCACCTCCCAGGTTCAAGCAATTCTCTGCCTCAGCCTCCTGAGTAGCTGGGATCATAGGCGCCTGCCACCACACCCAGCTAATTTTTGTATTTTTTTAGTAGAGACAGGGTTTCACCATATTGGTCAGGCTGGTCTCGAACTCCTGACCTCATGATCTGCCCGTCTTGGCCTCCCAAGGTGCTGGGATTACAGGCGAGAGCCACCGTGCCCAGCCTATGATTTTCTTAGTAACATTTTCTTTTCTCTAGCTTACTTTAAGAATACAACATATGATACATACAACATACAAAATATGTGTTAATCAACTTTATGTTATCAGTAAGGCTTCTAAGTCAACAGTAAGCTATCAGTAGTTAAGTTTCTGGGGAGTCAAAAGTTATATGCAGATTTCTGACTGCGTCGGGGGTTGGCACCTGTAACTCCTGTGTTGCTCAAAAATCAACTGCACATTAGAAAATGGGTTTATTTGAGTGTGTACCTACAATTGCATATTTAAACTATACCCCTTAAATGTATATTTGAAAAATACAAAATCCTACTACAACATGTACTGTCCTAAGAACTCAATATAATACAGTTGTCTTTTTGTGTCTCTAGTAAATACTAAGAATGCGTTAGTGATAGGACTGCATCAGATTCTCCACAGCTGATATTCTAATTAAATGTATAGTTTAGTCAACTCTGACCTAGACTGCCTGAGTTTAAATCCAGGCTCCAGCACTTGCTAGCTATGGTGAACTCCCTTGGGCAAGTTTCCATAATTCTAGTAAGGAAATCCTAAAAGTGTCAAGGCCCAGGGCAGAAAATAAAGGCATATTTATACTTTCTCCATGCCTCATCTATAAGTCAAGGATACTAACAGTAGATACTACATAGGGCTTCTGTGAGGATTAATGAGTTAATATGTAAAGTGCTCAGGATGATATCTGGCATGTAGTGAGCACTCATTGGTATCATTTAGGAGTAGCAGTAGCGCAACAGAATGATCCCTTTGTTCACTCTCTGTATAAATACTCCTTTCATTGAAAGTATAGTATCTGATCCTACGCTCCATAAATGCTAATTAGAGATGGTTCTCTCCTTGACAATTCATATAAATTTGATACAACTACTAATATCCGGCAGCCTAGAGGCTAAGAGTGGGAAGTGAAGGTACAGTATAGTAATTAGGTGCATTTCCCAAATTAAAGTATCTTTTTTTTTTTTTAAGACAATAGTCTGACTGTGTTGCCCAGGGTGGTGTGCAATGGTGTGACCATATATCACTATAGCTTCGACTTCCCTGGGCTAAGGTGATCCTCCCACTTCAGCCTCCCGAGTAGCTGGGACTACAGGCACACGCCACCACACCCAGCTAATTATTTTTATTTTTTATAGAGACAGTGTCTCTCCACATAGCCCAGGCTGGTTTCGAACTCCTAGGCTCAAACAATACCCTTGCCTTGGCCTCCCAAAATACTAGGATTACAGGCATGAGGCACTGTGCCTGGCCTAAAGTATAATTATTGTCTCTGATTACCAAGGTTGTACATGCTCATTATAAAACATTTAGATACTTCAGTAAATTATAATAAAGAAAATGAAAAACTGCTTCCAAATTCCTCTATCTATAAATGTTGTCAATATTTGTCTTGTGATCATTTTATACTTTTTCTATACATAAATGTTCATAGAATACAAGTATATACACATATAGGCATAGGTACTTACGTTATACATGTAGCTTGGTGATCTTTTACACTTAATACAAAAAGTATATCCGTCCATGTCAATATTACAAATTTATAATATTTTGGTTAATGCCGGTACAGGACTTCATTATGTGGACAATCATTACTATACTTAACTAATGTGCTTCTTTTTTCCTACTTCCTTTTTTTTTTTTTTTAAAAAAAAAAAGAGAGAAAAGGAGAAAGAAAGGAACAGCAAAAGAAAGAAAAAAAAATGAAAGAGAGAAAGAAAGAGTAAGAGAAATAGGGAGAGAGAATGGGATTCTTGTTTTATTGCCCAGGCTAGAATACAGTCTAAAAATGGGTATTAAAAACCTCTTTTATGCCAATAATTGTGCTTAACAATGGAGACAGGAAGGAATAGGGGATGAAAATAACAAATAAGCAGCCAACCAATATTTTATTTAAACCTGTGAAATGCTATGCAATTGCTGG
>PVKP010032968.1:0-25436 GCA_004027715.1 Plecturocebus donacophilus | reverse complement strand
TGTCTCCATTGTTAAGCACAATTATTGGCATAAAAGAGGTTTTTAATACCCATTTTTAGACTGTACTCTAGCCTGGGCAATAAAACAAGAATTCCATTCTCTCTCCCTCTTTCTATTCCTCTTTCTTTCTCTCTTTCATTCTTTTGCTGTTTCTTTCTCTCTCGTTTTCTAAAATCTCTTCCTCTTTCTCTCTTTCATTCGTTTTTTTCTTCCTTTTGCTGTTTCTTTCTTTCTCCTTTTCTCTCTTTTTCTAAAATCTCTTCCTCTTTCTCTTTATTCTTTTTATTCTAAAAACAAACAAACAAACAAACAAACAAAAACAAAAAAAAAGAAAATAGTAGCCAGGTCTTTCCTCGGTTTTACACTCCTCCACAGGAATTACAGCTGTACAGAAGTTATTTTCCCCATGCATTTTAAAATTAACTCTTTCTTATATACAGAACATACATAGCTCAAAGATATAAGAAATAATAATAAAGCAAATACCAGAATACCCAACACCCAGAAAAAGTACTAAAAATAACTTCTGTACAGCTGTAATAAGATACCTAGTTATAATTAAGTATCTTAAACTTTCCAAGGCTGCCCACATGAGGTTTGCCATAAATATCATTCAATATACATTTATATACTTTAAAAAATAATATTCATACTTACTATACTTTGGGGGATAGCACAAATTAGATTTCTAAGTTGTAATTTTAACAACTAGATTTCTAAGTTGTAGTTTGTGTTTTACGTAGAAATACATATACAGCAAAACACGCAGAAGCAAAACTACACCCAAGACTAAACTTCTGAGTTTATCTTTAAACCTCTTCCATTTTGATTAGAAATTTCAACAAACCACCAATTTTCATGACTTTCCAGAAAAGATACTTGTAAAAACTATTTCATTTATATACTAAAACATTTTATCAATCTATAGTTTTTATAAACCATCTTTATAAAAGGTAATTTCAAGAAGTTAAAAACAGTATTACTAGGTAGATTATCAAAACATGATGAAGCACTAATTACAGATACTCAAAACTTTGTTCCTTCACATATCACAAACGCTTAAAATAAAGTACCATACCTTGCAATTTAGCATTATTTTCATCTGCTTTACAAAGCTTCAAGAGAGACGCTGCATGTTGTTCTAGCATTTGAACATCACTGGAAGACTGAACCACCACCAAAATAAGTATGCATGCATAATTATAAGCTACTGACTTCTTAGATTTTGAATCACTGAAACAAAATAAGGTTTTTAAGTTTTGGATTAAAAAACCATTTTTTAGGAACAATTTTTAAAATATTTTCTTCTACTTGGCTTTAAAGTTATCAATGAAATTTACAATAAAACATTTAATTGTCTGAAGACAAGAAATCAGATTTTACAGTTCATATCAAATTCACCTGAAACCATTACTTAAAAGTATATAAAAAGACTACACATCACTATGGAAAGTAAAATTATAGTAAGAAATAGGATCAGAAAAACAATGAAATATTAACAAGTATACTTCATTAGCAATGAAAGATTAGGAAGTATACTTTATTAGTCTCCTTTAAAATATTGTCCAATCTGGATAAATAGCAATGAGTGTGATCGCCTGCTTTCAGTACTCAGTATTCCACTATAAACCTGTTAAGACATAGCTAGGCATGGAAGCCATTGCTGTTTGCTTTTCATAAGCACCCTACAAAAGATCTGTCACTCAAGTAGTTATATACCAAGTCTCCATTGTGAAGGCAGTTATCTGGATGCCATTTGCTTTGTGTGACATGAACCAGAAATAAGGCATGTATCTCTTGTTATACACTAAAACCCTCTGCCCTACCAAGAAGGCTCTTCAAACCATTATGATTCTTAATTTACTCATCCAGTCAAAGCAATTTTGAATCCAGAGCATGGTTTAGAAAAGGGCAGGAGCCAGCAAGAGAGTGTAAGAGAAATAAAAGGAATATGTACCTTATGGTACCATAAGGTACATATTCCTGTGCCTTAGAATTACCATCTACATAAAACAGCAGGGGGTACTACAATTGCAATCTTTAACACCATGCATTAACTGAAGAAAGGTGCTAAAGAATCCATTTGATTGCTTTATAGCCACATCTTTTAGTGATTTCTGTCACTCTAACTTTTAAAGAGTTATATATTATATCAAAACTATAGCTTTTTTCCTCTCAAAACAACACCTTCTTTTAAGAAAGTAGACCATTAGTTAATCTGATTTTCTAACATCATAGGAAATTTAAGGAGTTAAGCGGGAAATTACCCTAAGGCTTCTTTGGAATAGTACTCCATTAGAGTAATAAGACTTTGGAGATTTTTCTCTAGACTAAAAACATGGCCAACAGCTGATCTTCCCACAGGATTAAAAGTAATCAAATAAAGATTGTGCAGGGTTCCCAAGAGATCTGAATGGTCAGTTTCTTCACTGGCTGTACAACGCTGAAAATGGCTGAACAGTTCTGTAATACATTGCAATGTCTGTGTTGAGTCCTGTAGCCACAAGGCAAATGCATCATCAATAACACCATCAGATTGAAGACCTTCCTCCTCATCTTGATCATAAAGGTGACACAGAGCTCGGATCAATAAATTTGTTGCTTCATATTCCGACATAAAAAAAAGAAGACCCTTCTGTGACTGTGCAAGAAACTTTAAAACATCTTTTGTGGCTTGCAGCACACCAGGGTGGGCACTTGTTACTGGAATTGACAGAAGCAAGGTAACCAACTCCAAGAAGTGATGACTGTGAAGATATCTGTGGAAGAGTTAATTGATACACGTCAAGTCAGTGCAAAGCATTCTTCATTTACTCAATATTCAGATAAGATACTGGTAAAAATTTTCAATGACCATAATCCTTATCCTCAGTAACATACTGCTTTAACTGAAAACATAATGTGAGTGGCAAGTCTTCTCTAGTCGAGGCCAAATAAAAGTGAAAGTTCTGTGAGGCTTTCTCCTACTTAGCACTCAACAGATGTTAAATAAATAAGTATTGACAAGTTTTTTCTTTAAATTCCAAGCCTTCTTTCCAGGAAACTTATCAAATGCTCCTTTGTCACCATGGTCCTACTTTATTCATGGCATGTTGGTATACGTAAATTCGTGTATCTAGGAAAAATATAGTACATACACAATCAGCACTCTGTATTTGTGGATTAAGCCAACTGCAAATAGAAAATATTTTTTAAAAGTGCATCTGGGGCCAGGTGTAGTTGCTCATGCTTATAATCCTAAGCACTTTGGGAGGCCGAGGCGGGCAGACCACTTGAGTCCAGAAGCCCAAGACCAGCCTGGACAACATAGCAAAACTCTATCTCTACAAAAAATATAAAAATTAACCAGGTGTGGTGGCACGTTGTCTGTAATCCCAGCTAGTGGGGATGCTGAGCCCAGGGAAGTCAATGCTGCCACTGCACTCCAGCCTAAGTGAGACCCTGCCTCAAAAAAAAAAGTCTGGGCTGGGCGTGGTGGCTCACACCTGTAATCCCAGCATTTTGGGAGGCTGAGGCAGGAGATCACTTGAGCCCAGCAATTTCACACCAGCCTGAGCAACATAGTGAGATCCTGTCTCCACAAAAAAAAATTTTTTTTAATTAGCTGACCATGGAGGTCCATGCCTGTAGTCCCAGCTACTTGCGAGGCTGAGGTGGGAGGATCACTTATGCCCAGGAGGTTGAGGCTGCAGAAAGCCAAGATCATGCCACTGCACTCCAGCCTGGGCTAGGTGACAGAGCAACATTCTGTCTCAAACAAAAGAAAAGAAAAGAAAAAACGTATCTGTAGTGAATATGTACACACTTTTTTCTTATATCATTCCCTATACAATAATAGTATAACAACTATTTACAGAACATTTATATTGTACTATGTATTTTAAGTAATCTACAGATGACTTCCAAGTATACAAGAGGATAGGCATAGGTTATATGCAAATACTACATTTTATATTTTATATCAGAGACTGGAACATCCTTGGATTCTGGTAACCAAGGGAGGTCTGAGAACCAATCTCACAGACACTGAGGGATGACTGTACTATAGAAAAATACAGTATACTCAGATTTACTATAGTATATCTGAATTAGTAAAATTCTAGAAATTCTAGAAAGAAAAACTTTCAAATTATCAATTTTTAGCATTTAAACAGTTAATATTACCACACATAGCACTCTTTTATCAAATCTAAGAATTATTCTTTAATATACATAGTCTTAATAGGGAAAAGACCAAATTTACTCAACATTTCAAAATAGACACAAATGCTACTGACAACTTCTTTGGGCATCAGTTTCCTTATCTATATGGATTTCCTTCCTTACCTATAGGCCATGCCAAATGTAAACTCTTTAACTTTTTTTTTTACTGGTTCTAGCTACGTTGCCCAGGCTAGACTCAAACTCTTGGCCTTAAGCGATTCTCTGGACTCAAGTGTACTTTTGCCTCATCCTCCCTAAACTCTTTTCCAAAATCACCTTTTTCCTCTTTTTTTTTTTTTAATTTTTATTTTTAGTTCTGGAGTATATGTGCAGGAGGTGCAGGTTTGTTACATAGGTAAACATGTACCATGGTGGTTTGCTGCACCTGTCAACCCATCACCTAGGTATTAAGCCCAACATGTATTAGCTATTTTTCCTGATGTTCTCCCCCAACCCCCTGTCCTCCCACCAAAGGCCCCAGTGTGTGTTGTTCCCCTCTCTGTATCCATGTGTTCTCATTGTTCAGTTCCCACTCGTGAGAACATGCAGTATTTGGTTTTCAGTTCCTGAGTTAGTTTGCTGAGGATAATAGCTTATAGCTTCATTCATGTCCCTGAAAAGAACATGATCTCATTCCTCAACTTTTTAAAAATGCAACTCACCTGGATTTTAAAGAAAAAAAGAACTAAAACATCGTATTTTTTCAAATACTAAAAAATGGGGTAAAAGTCTGTAAAAACATCTCTTGACTACAAGATAGAACTAATTTAATGACAATTTCTTAATATTTAACTAGTAATAATATAATTTTTTGAATGTTAAAAAGAATAAAAATTATTTATAATTCTGACTCATTCTCTTCCATTTTAGTCACTGCAAATGGTAATACAACAGCTTTCATAAACCCCTGTCAAAATACTACTAAAAAGTAAATGAGAGGCCAGAACCTAATTTTGTCAAAAGCTGAAACCACCTCTTCAGTCCTATTACTATTTAAATCCAGGCATCTACTTCACCACAATAAACACCCACCAGTAACTGCTTACTACAAAGGCAAAGAGAACACTCAAGAAGACAAAATTTCAGAATTACTATGTTCTGAAAGCATCTTCCTTATGGACCATTCGAAGAATGGTTAAAATAGCAGGCCTCAGACTACACATCCTTGGAGGCCTGCTTGCAAGGTTGGCCGCTGGCTAACTTCTGGGAACTTAGATTTTGAGAGGGTTCTGTGCCTGTAACTGATAAGAATTGGTTCCATGTGCCTAATTTTTTGTGTAAACAATATGATTGTGCTGAATAGCTGCTTTCCTTCTAGGAGTCTGGAATTCTGGTTATAAGATAGGCAGTGAGTACCTACATGACTACCCACAATAAAAAAAATTCCATGCCAATTATTTTGATATAATTATTCCACAATGTATACATGTATCAAAACATCACATTGCTGCTACTTAAAAATAAAAACTAGGCTGGGTGCAGTGGCTCAAGCCTGTAATCCCAGCACTTTGGGAGGCCAAGGTAGGTGGATCACAAGGTCAGGAGATTGAGACCATCCTGGCTAACGTGGTGAAACCCCATCTCACTAAAAATACAAAAAATTAGCTGAGCGTGGTGGCACATGCCTGTAGTCCCAGCTACTCGGGAGGCAGAGGCAGGAGAATCTCTTGAACCCAGGAGAAAGAGGTTGCAGTGAGCCGAGATCAAGCCACTGCACTCCAGCCTGGGCAACAGAGCGAGACTCTGTCTCAAAAATAATAATAATAATAATAAAATAAATAAAATAAAAAATAAAATGAAAAGACCTGGGTGCCAAGTTTCTGAAGAGCTTCCTCAACAGGTAAGACTTCACACATGTTGTCACAACCTGTTGCTGTGAGAATTAGGCAGGTACTATGTGACTCCACTGAGAAAGGATTCTGGAAGCTTACAATTGGTTTCCCCAGACTTCTTCCTATGTACCGTTTTCCTTTGCTAAGTATAACTATATGCCGAGTTTTGTGAGTACTCCTAGAGAATCTTGGCGCTCTTAGGGACCTTGACGTAGGACAATAGAGCCTTGGCACCACTTCAAAAGAAATCCTCCAAAATACAATTATTTTTCCTTTCAAAATTTTCTCTCCTTCCTAATTTACCAGTTTCTGTCAATAAAACCACAGTTCCAATTGTTACCCTGACTAGAAATCTCTAGCTCCTTCTCACTTTCCTTCACCTACTAGGTCCTGTTGCCAAGTCCTAGTACTAATATATAATGGCTACTTCACAATCTCTCTCAATATAAGCACAATATTTGTCTTTCCATTACCTGCTAAGGTCCAAGTACTTAAAACCTAGTACCTAGAAATCTCAGACTATCTTATCTTCCTAATAACTCTAATTTCTTTTCCACTGCAATATATCTTGCAACATAAAACCTGAGAATATTACTCTAATCATATCAGATCTGCTACTCCAAAATATTCAATACCTTTCCATATTCTAAAAATAAAATCCAAAATCCCTACCACAACCATTCTGGGCCCTTTATTTCCTCATCTGATACTCAAATGTACCTCCTCCATATGATGGGGAAAAAAATACCTAGTAAGTATTTAATTACTAGCTTCCTCTCAGTGACTGAAAGCGTCACCTCTTCAACCAAAAATAAAGTTATTAATAAGAAGTACCCCAATTCCTTTACAATCTCCAAGACTACAAATGTATCTATATTGCATACTTAGAAGATTTCCTTTCTCCTGTCCAAAACCAAACTCCTACACTTGTACTCTTGTTCTCATCTTCCACCAAGCCTTGCTCCAGCAATTAAGGTTTACTTCTACATCATAAACATCTCCCTCTCCAGTGACTTTGCAAATGAGTCATTTTTCCCAGCCTACAAATGTGCTCAAGCCTCTTCTACTTGTGAAAAATAAAAACCTTTCTCTTTGACCCCAACATCTCCTTCTAGCTGCTGTCTTGTTTCTTACTTTTTCTCTTAGCCAAATTTCTTGTTTTGAGACACAGTCTCACTCTGCTACCCAGACTGGAGTGCAGTAGCACAATCACAGCTCACTGCACCCTTAATCTCTCGGGCTTAAGCAATCCTCTCACCTCAGCCTCCTGAGCATCTGGGATCACAGGCGCATACCACCATGACCAGCTAATTTCTTTTAAATTTTTTATTTTCTGTAGAGATGAGGTCTCCCTATGTTGCCAAGGCTAGCCAAATTTCTTTTTCTTTCAATTCTTTCTTTTTTGAGACAGAGTTTTTTCCTCTTGTTGCCCAGGCAGGAGTGCAGTGAAACTAACTTGGCTCACTGCAACCACTTACTTCCTCCTGGGTTCAAGCAATTCTCCTGCCTCAACCTCTCTAGTAGCTGGGATTACAGATGCATGCCACCACATCTGGCTAGTTTTTGTTTTCTTTTTTTGTTTTTTTTGTTTGTTTTGAGGCGCAGTCTCACTCTGTCACCCAGGCTGGAGTGCAGTGGCCCAATCTCGGCTCACCGCAACCTCTAACCTCCCACGTTCAAATGATTCTCCTGCCTCAGCCTCCCGAGTTGCTGGGTTTACAGACATGTGCCACCATGCCTGGCTAATTTTGGGGGGGGGTGGGGGTTGCTTTTTTTTTTTTTTTTTTGAGACAGAGTCTCACTCTGTCACCCAGGCTGGAGTGCTATAGCCTGATCTCAGCTCACTGCAATCTCCAACCTCCCAGGTTCAAACGATTCTCCTGCCTCAGTCTCCCAAGTAGCTGGGATTACAGGCGCCCACCACCATGCCCAGCTAATTCTTATAATTTTAGCAGAGACAGGGTTTCACCATGTTGGCCAGGCTGGTCTTGAACTCCTGACCTCAGGTGATCTGCCCCCCTCAGCCTTCCAAAGTACTGGGATTGCAGGTGTGAGCCACCATACCCAGCTCTAGTTTTTGTATTTTTAGTAGAGATGAGTTTTGCCATGTTGGCCAGGCTGATCTCAAACTCTGACCTCTGGTGATCCGTCCAAATTTTTTTTGAAAAGTAGCCTATACTGTTTCAAATCCTCAGTGGCCAGTGACTTATCATTCACACTTCCTCTCCCACTGCTACATTAAACTACTTTTGCCAGAGCCCCAGTTGCAATCTATGTAGCAAAATACTTGATTTCCTATCCTTATCTTCTGAATGTCTGCACAGTATCAAAACAAACCATTCATTGCTTCCTAACACTATTTTCTTCCTTGGTTTCTACTCTGTCTGCTTCTCATTTTGTCTTTCTACTCCTTCTAATTATCTTGCCTAAATGCATACTCTGCCCATCTCTTACATTTTACTGCTCCCCAACCTTCCATCACTGACCCATTGATTTCCCAGTACACGATTTGTGTGGGTTGCCAGTATCTGGCCTCAAGTGTTCACTTAGGGCCTCCCTACCTTTCTTTCTCAGGGTTCCCCACAAAGCCATTAAAGGGTGTTCAGACCCCAAGTAGGAATAGCTCAGAAGATAAAAAAGTTAATTCTTGTGGACATCCTTGAACTAAAGGGGACGGCTGGTAGACAAATGACCCAACCTGAATGTTTTAGGGAGATAAGCAGGAAACACACTTTAACCAGTTCTTCGGAGGGTCCCCAGTAGGATGAGCCCCAGCTGTCCACAGCAATAATAAGTCTAATAGCACTTCCTTTACTGGCTTTTCTCCTCTTCTTATCTTACTCTCTGCATGCATTTCTGCTTCCTAGGATAATCTTTCAAACCAGGAGACTGCACCCAAGACTTTGACTCAAGTTATCCTCTTAGGGAACTCAAACTAAGACAAGGTCTGATAGTTTCAGCTAAAAACAGGAACTTGGGTAAGGTAAGCGGAGGTGTTAGAGTGAACACATATGCGAACTCCTGGTAATGCACTATGCTCCAAATTAATGAAAATATTAATCACAAAAATAAGTAATAAAATAATTAAAATGCCATTTTTCCATTTTTATGCTAGGAAATTATTTACAGGCGAATGCCCAAAAAAGTCTCAAAACAAAATTAAAAATCTACTATGGATGCTAGTCCTAACAAAGGCAAAACTGTATAAATAGATAACAAGAGAGGTAGATGGCAGATAGTAATGGAATCTTAAAGACATCTTTAATCAGGACTGTAAAATTAAGCAAGTAAAATATAATTTTAACTTACAATTTATTAAGAGTAATAGGTACAGACAGGTTCACATAGAAAAGCTCTCCTTCCTACACCATCCCTTTGTACCACCTTCCCAGAAGCAAGGTAGCAGTTTCTCATTTATTCTTGCTCATAGACATGCTTATACAAACGTCATTGTTAATCATGACAATCTTTTACCGAAGTTCCCAATTTTGCTTTAAGAACTAACATAAGCTCATCCACAGTAACATATTTCTCAGTTCCAGTACTGAATAACTGTTTTTGAAATATCAAGCATCCTTACACATAATAAATTACCTATAATCAGATAAAAAGCAAAATCAACCACATAAAATTGCCTCCAATGATTTGTGAAATTTATTTCCCAAAAGACAAACATGTCTTACCTAAAGAGAACAGGGTATGGATCATCCCTCTCTGGAGGTCCAGTAATTCGTGCCATCGTTGGGAAAGACTTAACAGGAGGTTGGATCATTGTATGAGGTGCAGTTTCCATTAAATGGAAAACTTCTTCTAGGAGGTTAATAAGCCTTTCTATTTCTGCTTCACTTATATTTGAGGATTCCAAAAGATCCATATCCATAGAAGCTTCCACCTCATTTTCATATTCTGGGTTTGTTCTCTCAAGTCCAGCATCTGTGTCGTGATCAGGTTCACCATGGTTAGGAACAGAAGAAGTCTTCTCTGCTAACTGGTCACCAAGTCTTTTAATCTCTGACAAGATTTCATAGAAATGGCATTTTTGGAGAATAGCTGAACCAGCAGTAACAACCCTCACAGTCTGATCTAAAAGTATGAGTTCCAGAAGCTTTTGATAACCACTTTTTTCATTCTGCCTACCTCTTAAAAAAGCTTCCATTCCTTCTGTCATACTAATGACACCGTCCAAAGCTTTAAAAGCATTTAACTTAAGAGAAGATGATACATGATCAGCAAACAGAAGCTCAAATAATCCATTGATCACTCCTGCTTGTAGCAGTTCCGTAACTCCTTGAGCCCCACATTCTGCTAGTGAGGACACTAATTTGGTCCCAGCTTTGAGCTGTCGGACATTTAAGGCGATAGGCTGGCGAAGTGCTACTTGTAAATTTAAAGCTTGCATGGTCCAGTCTACCAACTGGCCAAGGGAGTCTTGTTTTGTGTTTTTTAATTGTAAGTAGCTTAACCCTTTTATTATTAAACTTGGAATTTCTTCTAAAGCTGTTACCCATTTTGCACCTCTATCTTCTCTATACAAATCTAAGAGTTCTGTTAACTTCACTGAGGCTTCGATTGCCCCTGAATTTTCTTTATCTGGACCTTGATCCTTCATTCTACTGATTTCAATTTCAAAAGTAGTCTTGTACGGACAGCTGAAGTATAACAGTGGCACAAGCTCCCTGTCATATGGATCATATGTCATAGGAGGAACTGAAGCTAAGTCTTCAGCAGTATATTCAACATCAAAGTTTGGATACTTAAATGTTTCACGTTCCAGGTCAGCAATTCCATCTTCATCACTGGAAATTTGTTCATAACCATCATCCCCTGAAAATTAGTATGAATAATATTTAAGTGTTACATCATCTTTGTCTAATGCATACATTCTGATTGATCAAAAAACATTTTAATAAAACGTTAACAAAATTTTCCTCAACAAAATCAACTTCTGCTCCAACGTATTATCCACAATTTTACAACATTTTATACTTTCTAACAGAATAATTATGGACAAACTTCTTTTTTTCCTGAAAGGGGTGAAACCTGAAAAATGGACAAACATTTTAAGCAAATTCCTCTGTATCTGTTCAGTTTTACAGCTAACAGAAGTAACATGCAGTTACTCTGGAACTAACTCTGTAAATCAGAAATACCTCAAAGTAACAAAAATATTTGTCTCAGGAGGAAAGAAATTAAGCTTGTCCTCTTGAAAGATTATTTTTAAGATGTTAAAAAAAACTGGTTATATTAAAGTTAAATAAAAATATCATAATTACAAGGTTAAACCAAATATTTTCAGCAAAACAATTATAGATTCTTTTCATAACATTAATTTCACATTCCTGAATTTTTATTTATCTGTATTTACCTATCATACAGTTTTGTAGGTCTCTATTATATTTTGATGGAAAATTTGTTCATTTTAAATATGGCTGGGCATGGTGGCTCATGCCTGTAATCCCAGCACTTTGGGAGGCCAAGGCGGGTTTATCACTTGAAGTCAAGGTCCAGGAGTCTTGAGACCAGCCTGGCCAACATGGTGAAACCCCGATCTCTACTACAAATACAAAAATCAGCCAGGCATGGTGGCGGGTACCTGTAAACCCAGCTACCTGGGAGGCTGAGGGACAAGAATCACTTGAACTCTGGAGGTGGAGGTTGCAGTGAACCAAGATCGCACCACTGCACTCCAGTCTGGGTGACAGAATGAGACTTTGTCTCAAAAAAAAAAAGAATAAAAGAAAAAAGAAAAAGAAAGCTGCCTGCCTAAAATTTAACTACTTTTGCCAGTTAAATACAATAAATCTAAAAAGAATTATTTGGTAATCTGGGCATGGAGGAAGCTAAAAAAAAAAAGTATCATATGATAACCTAGCTATTTGTTATTTTGTAAAAAAGCCCCTGTGATTCTCAAATGACTCTCATTTTCACTATCTGTAGAAAAAAGTAAAGGCAGATTATCTGTTATTTTTCATAAATGTTTTAACATCATAAGCCGTTTCTTGGGCAAATTAAGAGCCAATCAGCTTGAGTATCTCTCACTTTCAGCTTTCAAAAGAAAAATAAAGCCTAATTAAAGGACTGTATAATACTACCACGTGTACCTGTGTAATTGAGATTTTTCCCTTGAATTTCTAAAAATAATGTAGCTTTTGCTAAAATATCTAGATGGCAGACATCTTTAGGAATTCCACCCAGCTTTACCACTCCTTACTCTGAAAACAGCCCACCAAATCCCTAACCAATATGTATTTGCTACATGACCCTATTTTCCTGGTGAAAGCTGATGCTGTCAAGGGGCAACGCACATTGTAGCAAGTCAAACAGAAAACTGAGATACAGTCAGGCAGTTTAGGCTGGTTGGTTAAACAGAGACGATTAAAGTAGACACACAAAGCAGAGAAGAGATGGAAATCTCATTTCTAGTTATGCCTTGAGGCCTATTTACATTCTGACCAGTGGGTTTCTTATAACCCATTTATCTTTGCTAGAAATTCTTTTGCATTGTTCAAAGCTACATCAAGTCAGTTTCTAGTATTTAAACACAAAAATCCTAGCTAATATAACCCACCTTCGCCTTCTTCATCCTCTTCACCTTCTTCCTCTTCATCTTCCTCTTCCTCCTCAGGGATACTGTCTACTGTATGTCTATCATCCTCATCCTCATCTTCTTCTTCTTCTACATCCACATCATCTTCATCATCTTCTCCTTCTTCTTGCTGTTCCTCTTCTACTTCTCCTTCATCAGAATACTGACCTTCCTGGGGAACAGAATTCCGATCAGGAGAAATGGGCTCAAAGTAATCTTCTCTATGAGGAGCATCCTCTTCCTTTTCACCAGACACTGAAAAATTGAGATTTAAGGCACAGATTATTGTAATGGTTTAAATGATACTAGGTAGCAAGACTGGATATGGCAACTACTTAATGTTATTTTGGATGATGTATCTCATAAATACTCTTTTTTAAAAAGCAGTAGAATTACTTGCTTTTAAAAAATAAATATTGAGCATACGCTGGGTGTGGTGGCTCACGCCTGTAATCCCAGCACTTTGGGAGGCTGAAGCAAGCAGATCATTTGAGGTCAGGAGTTCAAGACCAGCTTGACCAACATGGTGAAACCCTGTCTCTACTAAAAATACAAAAAATTAGCTGTGGTGGCATGCACCTGTAATCCCAGCTATTCAGGAGGCTGAGGCAGGAGAATCGCTTGAACCTGGGAGGTGAAGGCTGCAGTGAGCCAAGATTGGGCCACTGCAATCCAAACTGGCGACAGAATGAGACACTGCCTTGAAAAAAAAAAAAAAGAAAAGAAAAGGAAAGAAAAATAACTGACTATACATCATACAACTTCTACAGTGAGAAATAATAATGTATACTATTAAGACATTCCTTTTCTTTTTAGCTTTTAAGTTACTATACAGATTTTTATCTTTTCCCAATACAAACTACTTATTTTTATTTTATTATTATTTTCAATAGAGAACAGGGTCTCCCTATGTTGCCCAGGCTGGTCTCAAACTCCTGGGCTCAAGAGATCCTCCTGCCTCAGCCTCCTAAAGTGCTAGGATTACAGGCATGAGCCACCACACCCAACCCAATACTGCGGATTTTTAATTGGGACTCTTTTGTACACATCACTCCAGCAAACTAACACTTTATTTTGACACAGCTTCAAATGAATTAACTTTCTTTTTTTTAACAAGTTCACTGGCCAACAAAAAGAAAAACACAGGAAGTGGCCAGGCACTGTGGGTCACGCCTATAAATCCCAGCGCTGTGGGAGGCCAAAGTGGGAGGATCACTTGAATTCAAGACCAGCCTGGGCAACATAGGAAATTCCTTCTCTATAAAAACTTAAAAAATTAATCAGGCGTGGTGGCATAAACCTGTAGTCCTAGTTACTGAGGAGGATGAGGTGGGAAGGTTTCTTGAAACAGGGAGGTCAAGGCTGCAGTAAGCTGGGATGGTGCCAGCCACTGCACTCTAGCCTGGGTCACAGAGCAAAACCCGTCTCAAAAAAAAAAAAAAACTGCATAGCATGGGAGAGAATGCATCAAGATTTGACTACTAGCACCTAATTTCTTTAGTCAAAAAGCACTATCAAACAGGGCGGTAGCTTATGCCTGTAATCCTAACACTTTATGAAGCTGAGGCAGATAGATCACTTTAGTTCAGGAGTTCCAGCCTGGGCAAAATAGTGAGACCCCCATCTCTAAAGATATTTTAAAAATTAGCCAGGCATGGTGACGCACACCTGTAGTCCCAGCTACTTAGGAGGCTGAGGTGAGAGGATCACTTAAGCCTGAGTGGTCAAGACTGCAGTGAGCCATGATCACAGCAAAACTGCAGTGAGCCACTGCACTCCAGCCTGGGCGACAGAGTGAGACAGTCTCAAAACAGAAACAAAAATGTACTATTAACTGGGAGGGAAAACCTTAGCACTGGTTTTATTTATACCTGGCAGAGGCACAGGATCATCTTCATCGTCATCAGGTGGAGGGGGTCCTGGAGGAGTTCTTGGTCCCCTTGGCTGCGGTCTTGGAGGGCTTCCATTAAACTGATCTTCTTTCTCCCCATCAGCTAGTGTTTTATGGGAGACAGAAAAAGAACTTTGAAATTACAGATGACCCCCAAACAACATGGCTTTGAACTATGTGAGTCCACTTACACGTGATTTTTTTTTAAAAGCATACAGAGATTTAAAATATGGTATTTGAGGGATGCAAAATCTGCATATGAATGAAGGGCTGACTTTTTGTATACGCCGGTTCCACAGGGCGAGCTTCAGGACTTGCATATGTACAGATTTGTGTACACATAGGCAGTCCTGGAACAAATCAGAGTAGAACAACGATAATCATGTTGAAGTATAGGGAAATGAATGGGTGAAAAAATACTTTTCATCATTTGAGATTTTCATCTTCAGAATTAGCTGATAATAAACTTTTCCGGCTGGGCACAATGACTCAATGTAATCCCAGCACTTTGCGAGCCCAAGGCGGGTGGATCACCTGAGGTCAGGAATTCAAGACCAGCCTGACCAACATGGAGAAACCCTATCTCTACTAAAAATACAAAATTAGCCAAGCATGGTGGCCCATGCCTGTAATCCCAGCTACTCGGGAGGCTGAGGCAAGAGAATTGCTTAAACCCGGGAGGCTGAGGTTGCAATGAGCCAAGTCCGTGCCATTCCACTCCAGCCTGGGCAACAAGAGTGAAACTCCATCTCAAAAAAAAAAAAAGGCAAAAACTTTTCCTTCCTGGCATCTTAGAAATTTTACTAATTAATTTATGTCAAAAACACTGAAATTTCTGACTTCCCACATACTAAAAAATACTTCTCATCATTTGAGATTTTTATCTTCAGAATTAACTGATGATAAACTTTTCTTCCCTGGCATCTTAACAGAAATTTTGCTAATTAATCTATATTGGTAACATTAGAATTTCTGACTTCTGACATACCAAATAATGTATACATTCTTAGGCTTGGGCATAATCCCAGAGAATGAAGATTTATTTTCACGCAAAAAAAGTACAGGAATGTTCAGCTTTATTTGTGACAGCCAACATCCTTCAACAGGTGAGCAGTTAAATAAATTTTGGTACACGCATATTTTGTAATACCACTCAGCAATAAAAAAGAACTATTTAGATACTGTAAGTTGAACTTCAAGGAAATTATGTTGAATGAAAAAAGTCAGTCTCACAAAGATACTGCATGATTCCATTGATGTAACATGTGTAAAAAAATATAATTATGGCTGTGTGTGGTGGCTTATGCTTATAATCCCAGCACTTTGGGAGGCTGAGGCCAGGGATCACAAGGTAAGGAATTCGAGACCAGCCTGGCCAATACGGTGAAACCCTGTCTCTACTAAAGATACAAAAAATTAGCTGGGTATGATGGCACATGCCTGTAATCCCAGCTACTGGGGAGGCTGACACAGGAGAATCACTTGAACCCGGGAGGTAGAGGTTGCAGAGAGCCAAGATCGCGCCACTGCACTCCAGCTTGGGCAATAAGACTGAAACTCTGTCTCAGAAAAAAATATATATATCTAAGTGTGTGTGTGTGTGTATTTATATATATATATATAATTATACGGACGCTGAACAGATTAGTGGCTGTCAAAGGCTAGAGATGGGTGGGACAAATATGGCTATAAAAGGGAGATAGGGAATCTTGGGGCAATGGTATAGTTAAGTATTTTGGGGTTTTTTTTGTTGTTTTTTTTTTGAGACAAGGTCTTGCTCTGTCACCCAGGCTGGAGTGCAGTGGCATGATCTCGGCTTATTGCAGCCTCCAGCTCCAGGATTCAAGTGATTCTCTTGCTTGAGCTTCCCAAGTAGCTGGGACTACAGGTGTGCACCACCACGCCCAGCAAATTTTTGTGTTTTTAGTAGAGATGGGGTTCACCATGTTGGCCAGGCTGGTCTCAAGTGATCTGCCCACCTTGGCCTCCCAAAGTGCTGGGATTACAGGCATGACCCACGGCACCCAGCCCAGTTAAGTATTTTGATCATGGTGTTAGTTATGCAATGCTGTACACATAACATAAAAATGTACAGAGTTACACATAAACATACACAAACAAGTACATGTCCAGGGAAATCTGAATAAGCTCCACAAACTGCACCAACACCAATTTTCTGGTTTTGATACTGTACATTTATAAAAGATGTTATCACTGGGGGAGGCTAAAGAGTGCACAGGACTTCCTTGTACATTTCTTTACAACCTCTTGTCAATCTATAATTTTCACAAAGTAAAAAGTTAAAGGGCCAATTGTGGTGGCTCACATCTATCAACCCAGCATTTTGAAGGGCTGAGGTGGGAGGATCACTTGAGGCTAGGAGTTTGAGACCAGTTTGGGCAACATAGTGAGACCTCCAACTCTACAAAAAACTGAGTAGGAGTGGAGGGTGGCACACACCTATAGTCCTAGCTACTCCACAGGCTGACATGGAAGGACTGCGTGAGTCTAGGATTTCGAGCTTACAGAGAGCTATAATCAGGCCACTGCACTCCAGCCTGGGTGACAGAACAACATCCTATCTCTAGAAAAAAAAATTAAATTAAAAAAAATTTTTAATAAAAAGTTAAAAACACATTATATATAATGTATGTGCTTAAGTGTCAGTTTTAAAACAAATCAGTAAATTGAACAAATTTTTAGAGTAACCACTACCTATGTCGGACACTATGATAAGACTGAAAACAAAAATATATGTAAAACATACTTTCTATCCACAGAAAGCTCACAGTTTGGTCAAACAAAAAAAAAAGCACAGAAAAATTAAGGACTAAAAGAAAAAGAAAACTGAAAGAATAACTGTACTTCGCAGGTTAAGATACAAGAAAAGCACAGTGTATGACCACCATCAGACAAAAAACCTCATACCACGTTACCATATCAGGATTCAGAGAAACAAAGATTATTTATAGCCACAAAAATGCTAATTATGAAGCAAAATATTTTTCCTTAGTGACTTTAATCACAATTTCAAAATGTATTCTTGAAAACCCTTTATTTATTTTGTGTGCCTGTTTTTGTTTTTGAGATAGGGTTTTGCTCTGTTGCCTAGGCTGGCGTGCAGTGGCATGATCGTGACTCACTGCAGCCTCAACTTCCCAGGCTCAAGGGATCCTCCCACCTCGGCCTCCAGAGTAGCCGGCCCATAGGCACATGCCATCATGCCCAGCTAATTCTTTTTTTTTTTTGGTAGGGGCAGGTTCTCTCTCTGTTGCCTAGGCTGGTCTCGCACTCCTGTGCTCAAGCAATCCTCCCACCTCAGCCTCCCAAAGTGTGGGGATTACAGGCATAAGCCACCATGCCCAGCCTATTTATTTTTAGAGATGGGGGTCTCACTATGTTGCCCAGAATGAACTCAAACTCCTGGGCTCAGTCAACCCTTTTACCTCAGCCTCTTGAGTAGCTGGGACCACAGATGAATACCACTGCAGCCAGCTCTGAATCTCATTGTGTCAACTTCTGTTTTTTTTAATAGAAATAGGGTCTTGCCATGTTGGCCATGCTGGTCTTAAACTCCTGGGCCCATGCGATCCTCCCACTTCAGCCTCCCAAAGCGCTAGGATTACAGCCATGAGTCACTGGACCCAGCCTTGTGGTCAACTTCTTACAGTGATTAACACTGGAGTGAGAAGAGATCTTGAGAAACATGAGTCCAGCTGCCTGCCTTCCAAAAGAAAGCCACTGAAGTTCTTATTTTTCTTGTTTCTAGTTAATGAGCAAAAGGTTCTCAAAAGTAGAAAAAAATCTACATTAGTTAAGATGTATACACTTAATCAAATTTTAAATGCATTCTTGAAAAAAAAAATGTCACTGACATAAGTATTTCAGGAATCCTAAGAAACTCCCTGCCTGTTTTTCAATTCATTTACAGATAATTTTAATAGTAAACCATGAATAGTCACTGGATTGTACTATCAGTAAGATATTTTGAATGGGAAAAAATTCCCTCAGATCAATTTTAAAAGCTCTTTAGGAAAATAGAGGAAGAAAATAAAATGTTAACACTTCAACATAAAAAGAAATTTTTATAGACAAGAATGGGAGACTAACAGCTTTAAGCAAGGTTCAAGAGGTAGAAGAGGTGTGCTTGCTCTCTCCCTCCCTCCCCACTCCCTCGCTTTCCCTCCCCTTCTCTCTCTCTCCCCTTCTCTCTCTCTCCCCTTCTCTCTCTCTCCCCTTCTCTCTCTTGCCTCCTTTTCTTTCCTTCTCTTCCTATCTCCTCCTCTCCCTGCCTCTCTCTCCCTTTGCCCCTTTGCTTCTTCCTCTCACCTCCTCTCTCCCTGTCTCCCCACTCTTCCCCACTTCTTCCTCTCTCTCTCTCAAAAAATAAAACAAAACAAAACCAAAAGGTAGAAAAGCGCTCTTTGAACAATAATAATAATAATTATTATTATTATTATTTTACATCATGGACATAAGTTTCACCGGCAAAAGCAAATTTAAAATTCTCACCATGTTTTGGATTCCTTTTCAAAGTTGGCTGTGGCTGGGGAGGTGGTGGAGGTGGAGGTGGTGGTGGTGGAGATTCTCTGTCATGACTTATCACTCTATCCACTGATCCATATATTGCCAGTGTCAGACAGTTGTACCAGCCTCTTAGCACCAGACCATCGGTATTCACCTGATTTTTAGGAAGGGAAAAAAATCTTTCAAAGTCATGTTTTAAAATGCTAGAAATTAACTGAAATCAAATTAGATTGTGGTCCACTAAAGTCTCTAAAAGTATGCTGAAAATGCAGTCAACACAAAAGTGAAATTTACCCAGGCATAGCTTATACACTGGCTCTCCAGAGTTACCATAACTATACCTGCACCTGTCCTAAAATTACATCTCCCAGTTCTATACTTTATGTCAATCTTGATCAAAAAGTATAATCAGACTCCCATCCAAGAGAAAAGACATGAGAATAAAATTAAGTAAGAGTTATTGCTAATTAATAAATTAAACCCCAATAGGTACTGGGGTGGTAGAAAGCACCATAAGCACAAATGATGCTCAGTTTCAAGAATGATAAAATCCATAAAACCACACAGCATTCTTCTCACAAGCCAAATTCACATATACAGGTATATTTTATGTGCCCACATTGTACTTTAAAAAGGGAATGGCCAGGCACAGTGGCTCACACCTGTAATCTCAGCACTTTGGGAGGCTGAGGTGGGTGGATCACAAGGTCAGGAGTTCAAGACCAGCATGGCCAAGATGGTAAAACCCCACCTCTACTAAATACACAAAAATTAGCCAGGCGTGGTGATGGGCGCCTGTAATCCCAGCTACTCAGGAGGCTAAGGCAGAGAATTGCTTGAACCCGGGAGGCAGAGGTTGCAGTGAACCAAGATCACGCCACTGCACTCCAGTCTGGGCGACACCGCAAGACTCTGCCTCAAAAAAAAAAAAGAAAGAAAGAAAAGGGAACCCTGAGGCGTTAAACAAATGGCTTTTGCAAAGCAACTTTCTACTAAAAAGATTAAAGACTTTTGACAATGCCACTAACCCTCAATATTTCCCTATAAGATAAAAATATCTATGCTTTTCAGAGCTTATCTACATGAACAGCTAGATTTACAAATCTAGGAGAGTTGGACGGAGCAGATATTGTCATTCCCGTTTAAGAAATAAGAAAATTGAGATCGCACCATTGCACTCCAGCCTGGGTGACGGAGTGAGACTCTGTCTCAAAAAAAAAAAAGAGAAATAAAAAAATCAGAGCATGTGACCTTTTAAGAAATTGTTTATTATGACCCATGTAAAAGAAAGAAGAAAATCAGAGCATGTGAAGAAGAGCCTGCACAAGAAAGCAAAGGCCCTGACTTCTGAGTTCTCTTTCCACTCCACCATATTGGGAAAAATGAAGTTGTAAGTGTTACTGGGCCCCTTCTGGAGGCACAATAAGGAAAAAAGAAATTAATGTTGCCTTGCTAGACTATACAGGAAACTGGGGACCAGAGGAAGGGCTCAAAGACTATCCCCAAGATATGTTGATACACTGAACAGAAATCCCACTGGAAAGAAGATAAACAGATAACAATGGTAATTTTTAGTCTAAACAGGATGCAAAGATTAAATACCCATCCTCCCCAAAACCAAAGAGCAAGCTGAGTAGTCCTAGACCAGGTCATAATTATTTTTGCAATTCAAATCTGTCACTAAATGCTTCCAGCATGGCATCTGGCATATCAAGAAAAAAGGCGTATTTTCGATAGAAAAGGAGAAATACGCATTTTTTTTTTTTTTGAGATGGAGTCTTGTTCTGTCGCCCAGGCAGGAGTGCATTGTCATGCTGTCAGCTCACTGCAACCTCTACCTCCTGGGTTCAAGTGATTCTCCTGCCTCAGCCTACTGAGTAGCTGGGATTACATGCAAGCATCACAATATCCGGCTAATTTTTGTATTTTTTAGTAGAGATGGGATTTCAACCACGTTGGTCAGGCTGGTCTCAAACTCTTGGCCTCATGATCCACCTGCCTAGGCCTCCCAAAGTACTGGGATTACAGGCGTGAACCAATCTGCCTGGCCCTGAAACATGCACTTTCAAAACTTTCAAAAGAAACTTTAATTAAGGCACAGTAGTGTCTGATAACAACTTGCCTGCCTGTTGTCTTCTGAACTTGCCTATCTAAATGAAAGAAGGTAAAGCACAAATGCTGGCCTCTTCTTGACTCAGAAAGAGGAAGAAAGAGCTTTTATAGGTAGAGAACAACATTACAGTGTCTTTACTGACTTATAAAATAGCATCTAGATGCAAGAAGAATCAGATAAGAAATGCCATTCTGCAACGCTGATTTATATGGATCAAAAACTTTAAATGGAGTTGAGAACAAACAGTAATGACAATTTGAAAACTGACTCCCACAATTACCTTTGAGTTTGGTCTAAAGATGATGGACGTATTCTCATCATATTCCAAGCTGTTAAGAAAGTAGAAATAAATATATAAGCTCAAACACTGAACATCAGAGTTCACGAAGATGTCTTTCTAGATTCAAATATTTTAATATAATCAAATGTTAGATTTTTGTTTTCATTGAATATACCACAAAGTTTGAGTTTAATGTACTGCCCCAAAATGTGATAAAGAAAAAAACACATAAATCCCAGATTATGAATTAATTGCTTGGGGTGAGTATGGACATCAGCAATTTTTTAAAAGTATACCAGGTAATTCTAATGTACAGCCAGAGTAGAGAACCATTGCATTACAGTCATATAAAAATGTAGAGTACAACCAAAATTTAAGAAAAGCACGCAGTTTTAAATAGGTAAAAACACCTCTAAATACTAAAAATTACACGTTTCAAATTATCTAAGGTTTCCCTTCACTAAAAAAAAGTTAAATTATTGACATAATTTAATAATAAATAAGAGAAGGGTCAATAACAGAATGAGTGATGTCTAAGAAACTGCTAATTCCTGATAGGAACAGACATTTTCCCATTTTTAAGCTGCCTTTAAATTTTTTTATTTTATGAGTTCTTAGTAAACCTATCAAATGATCATTTGTTTGCAGACATCATAACAACAGGTTTAATAATACCTAACTTGAAAAAAATACCTAGCATGTATAAATAATCAAAAAAGGGGGCATCTACTAACAAAAGTTTCATTTTACAAAATGTGGCTAGGGACTTATAAACTGCACAGTACTGTGATATGAAAGACACACATAAATTAGCTCTCAATGTGTCTATATAATATTTTTTAAGAATCAAAAAGCAATATTTTCCAAATTAGAAGGTTACTATCATGTGTGAAAGTATCATGTATATAAGAAACGCATGCACAAGTAAAAAGTTGACAAACAATGGCTGTTTCACACATTTAAATTTTTATTTTATAAACTCAACATCTCCTTAGGAGTTTGACATTTCTTTAATACTGCCTTGATACAATTAAACCCTGTGGTATTGGGTCTACCACAGACACATCGTTTCTTCTATCAAAAGAATCAAAAGGTATTGCTTACTAACACTCATGAGTTTCTCGTAAAATTGCCTAGCAGGTACATACCTTCCCAACCTATCAAAAACTGGGGCACTTGGTTTGCTTACGTTGTTGAAGAATAAGTCTAATTGAAATGTATGTGGAGATGTCTCTCTGTGAATGAAACAAAGTTGAACCATCAGCCTTTGTAACAAACACTTCCTAAATTAAAACAAATAACATAGTAAGTACAAAGTTAAGAGCAACCCTCGAATTAGAATATAACATCCCTAAGATTTAAATAACAAAAATATAGAGTTAACTATGATATTGTATGTAATTTTATTCACAGCCAATCTCAAGCAGCCAAGAGCTCACTTTAAGTATTACTGAATATCAAATTTTAATCGTCAAGTACTTTTTGCATGCTATCACTATTCCCTTTCTGTTTTTTTTTTTTTTTTGAGATGTAGTTTTGCTCTCGTTGCCCAAGCTGGAGTACAATGGCACAATTTCAGCACACTGCAACCTCCACCTCCTGGGTTCAAGCGATTCTCCTGCCTCAGCCTCCCGAGTAGCTGGGATTACAGGCGCATGCCACCACATCCAGCTAATTTTTTGTATTTTTCGTACAAACAGGGTTTCACCATGTTAGCCAGGCTAGTCTCAAACTCCTGACCTCAGGTGATCCACCCGCCTCGGCCTCCCAAAGTGCTGGGACTACAGGCGTGAGCCACTGCACACAGCCTCCCTTTCTTTTTTGAGACAGAGTCTTGCTTTCTTGCCCAGGCTGGAGTACAGTGGTGTGATTATAGCTCACTATAACCTCGAGCTTCCAGACTCAAACAATCCTCCAGCTTCACCTTCCCAAGTAGCTGCGACTACAGGTGTATGCCACTACATTGGGCTATTTTTCTTCTTTTTTTTAGTAGAGACAAAGTAACACTATGTTACACACACTGGTCTCCAGCTCCTGAGCTCAAGTGATCCTCCCATGTCAGCCTCCCAAAGTGCTGGCATTCAGGCATGAGCTGCTGCACCATGCCGGCTGCCTTTCATTATCAAAAGAATCAGGAAATAGCTAACTTCAAGTTGTATAAGTACAATTTAATTTCAACTTAATCCACATTAATACAAGACTATAATAGTAATTTTAGCATCAGAGCCCTAAGTTGTGACTTAAGGCCAATTGATATTTGTACAGCAGCAATTTACAAAAATATTTGGGGGTTTCTAAAAATAGATTATTTGGTTAAGATCAGAGCCTATTTAATTTGCATCAGTCTGAATCTTGCTACACTTTATGTAAAAGATACTATACCACAGCACCCTCGATCGAAATTCCTTAAATTCAACTAAAACCTTGACTTTGAACACCACATGCTTTATTCTTGTTCATTTACATAAAAATTTAAATGTTAATAACTATAATGTCTAGAGTACTATCAAAGAGATACCTGCGTGTACTTCTGGTAGAAGGACAAACAGGCATAATCATTCTGAAAAGCAATGTGGCAATAAAATTCAGGATACTAAGAAAATGTTCACATCAAGCTACTGTTTGAACGTATTCCCCAAAGTTCATGTGCTGGAAACTTAATCACCAATGCAACAGTGTTGGGAGGCAAGCCTAATAAGAGGTGACTGGGTCATGAAGACTCTGCCCTCATGAATGAATGAGTGTTGTTATCTGGGGAATGGGTTAGTTACAGTGTTAGTGTGCTGGTTAACAATGCAAGTTCAGCCCCCTTTTGCTCTCTTGGGCTCTCTGGCTCTTTTGCCTTGCATTATGGGATGAAGAAGCAAGACTGTTCTTGCCAGACTGCTGGCACCTTGAGACTGGACTTTGCCATCTCCAGAACTGTGAGATATAAATTTCTTTATAGAGAGATCCAAGATGGCCAATTAGCAGCAGCTCAGGATTGTAGCTCCCAGTGAAAGCACAGAGAGCGAGTGGACGCCGCACTTTCAGACGAATTTTTGTTGCCCACAAATAGGGAGATTCCTGGCGGAGGAGCCACATGGGTTGCCAGCATGACTCTTTTGGCCGGCACGGCTGTTTTGCCAGCACCCTGGCGCAGCGCTTCTCGGTGCGAACTATACGTGACTGGGTGCCCTTTTAGTAGGGCTCAGCTGGTCCCATCCCCACAAGGAGAACAGTAATTGGAAGCACTGAGGACTGAGAATTTCACAGCAAGCACAGCTGAACCCGGGAAGGCCTAGCTCTGTGGGTAAGAGGTGTCCGCCAAAGGAAAACTAAGAAACAGAAAAAACTTCATCATCAACAAGCCAGACGTCCACTCAGAGACCCAATTTGAAAGTCGGCAATTACAAAGACAACAGGTGGATAAATCCACAAAAATGGGAAGAAACTAGTGCAAAAAGGCTGAGAACACCCGAAATCAGAATGCGTCTCCTCCTACAGGGGATCGCAGATCCTCATTAGTAAGGGAACAAAGCCTGACGGAAAATGAATGTGATGAACTGACAGAATCAGGCTTCAGAAGGTGGATAATAAGAAACTTCTGTGAGCTAAAAGAACATGTTCTAACTCAATGCAAAGAAACTATGAACCTTGAAAGA
Source organism: Plecturocebus donacophilus (assembly GCA_004027715.1). Lineage (NCBI taxonomy): Eukaryota > Metazoa > Chordata > Mammalia > Primates > Pitheciidae > Plecturocebus > Plecturocebus donacophilus. The sequence continues at coordinate 360 of PVKP010032968.1, read as the reverse complement.
AGATGTAACGAAATGCTAATGAGAAGGAACAACTTAGAGAAGAACATAAGCGAATTGATGGAGCTGAAAAACACAACACGAGAACTTCGCGAAGCATGCACAAGTTTCAACAGCCGAATTGTCCAAGCAGAAGAAAAAATATCAGAGGTCGAAGATCAACTCAATGATATAAAACAAGAAGGCAAGATGACAGAAAAAAGGGTAAAAAGGAATGAACAAAGTCTGCAAGAAATATGGGACTATGTGAAAAGACCTAATGTACGTTTGATAGGTGTACCCGAATGTGACGAAGAGAATGAATCCAAGCTGGAAAATACTCTTCAGGATATTTATTATCCAGGAAAACTTCCCCAACCTAGC
>PVKP010032967.1:0-25429 GCA_004027715.1 Plecturocebus donacophilus | reverse complement strand
TACCCATAAAGGGAAGCCTATCAGACTCACAGCAGATCTCTCAGTAGAAACTCTACAAGCCAGAAGAGAGTGGGGGTTAATATTTAACATCCTTAAAGAAAAAAACTTTCAACCCAGAATCACATATCCAGCCAAACTAAGTTTTACAAGCCAAGGAAAAATAAAATTTTTTGCGAACAAGCAAGAACTCAGACTTCATTACCACCAGGCCTGTTTTGCAACAACTTCTGAAAGAAGCACTATATACAGAAATGAACAACCAGCATCAGTTATCTGAAAAACTTATCAAAAAGTAAAGAATATTACAACAATGAAGAATTTACATCAACTAATGGGCAAACAGCTAGTTAGACTTAAATAACAGTATTAAATTCATATATATCAATATTAAGCCTAAACTTAAAGGAATTAAATGCCCCAATCAAAATGTACACTTAGACAAACTGAATAAAAAGTTAAAACCCATTGATACACTGTATTCAGACCTTTCTTATAGGCAAGGATACACAAAGACTTAACATAAAGGGATGGAGGTAGATCTACCAACTTAATGGAAAGGAAAAAAAAAAAACAACAGATTTGAACTCAGACCTGGAACAAGCAAATTTAATAAATATTTACAGAACCTACCACCCCATATCCACAAAACATATATTTTTTTCAATATTATATCATACCTATTCTAAAAGTGATCACGTAATAGGAAATAAATCACTTTTTAGTAATTGCATAAGCATTTCACAGATTTAAATGAAATCCTGAGCAATAGAGCAAGATTCTCATTCTCTCTCCCTCCTTTTCTATCTTTTTTTCTCTTGTATTCTGCTTCTTTAAAAAAAAAAATACAGAAAAAAATTAACAAATTATTACAAATCTACCACTCAGAAATAACAGATGTTAACATTTTGTCATGTTTGTTTCATATATTTTTAAATTTACTTTTATTTTTTTGATACAGAGTCTCACTCTTGCCCAGGCTGGAATGCAGTGATGCAATCTTGGCTTCCTGCAACCTGTGCCTCCCAGGGTTCAAATGATTCTCTTGCCTCAGCCTCCCAAGTAGCTGGGATTACAGGTACACGCCACTACGCCTGGGTAATTTTTGTATTTTTAGTAGAGTTGGGGTTTCACCATGTTGGACAGGCTGGTCTTGAACTCCTGACCTCAGGTGATCCTTCTGCCTTGGCTTCCCAGAGTGTTGTGATGACAGGCGTGAGCCACTATGCCTGGCTGTTTTGTAAAAATAAAATGTTACGGGTACAGTTGAATCTCCCCTACGTCTCTCCTCAGCCTTTTCTATCTTGTCTATTCCAGAGCTAGTCACTGTGCTGAATTTGGCATAGAGTATAAACTTCTTCCTGCCTTTGTCCTGTTATTTCTGCCTGATGCTTGCCTGTGATCATGAAGTTTTGTTTTGTTTTGTTTTTCTTTTTGAGACGGAGTTTGCTCTTGTTGCCCAGGCTGGAGTGCAGTGGCGTGATCTCGTCTCCCTGCAACCTCCCACTCCAGAGTTCAAGGGATTCTCCTGCCTCAGTCCCACCAGGCCCAGCTAATGTTGTATTTTTAGTAGAGATAGGGTTTTACCATGTTGGTCAGGCTAGTCTTGAACTCCTGACCTCAGGTGATCCACCAGCCTTAGCCTCCCAAAGTGTTGGGAATACAGGCGTGAGCCACTATGCCCGGCCGAAGTTTTTACCAAGTGATACTTAGTCAATGCCCATTGCATGAGTAGGTGACTCCATATGCAACACTGATTTCCAAATGGTTACCTATTCTAGGAAGATAATATACATGAGGAGTTTAGGGAATTCATAGAGGAAAGACAAGGAAGGTTTTGCTAATGGGAGATGAATGCTTCCTGTGTAATCAGGTACCTTTGACTTATCTCCAATATGGTAACTCCCAACCAAGAATATAGCATTAGCCTTACATTTACACATTTATAGTTTACAACATATGCCACATTATTTCATTCAGTCATGATAATAACCTCGTGAAACAATGTAGGGGACATTTTCTGTTTTTATTTTCTCAGCACATCCCTTCCTTCTAACAAGATTGCTCTCCACAACTCATGCACATCCACTGGCAACATTCCCTTCCTATATTCATCATGGTTCTTAGTTGCAGACAACAGATCCTCCTGTCAAAAGAAGACACAGCTATAAAAGCATTTAAAGAAAAACATTTTCTTGTGAAGATGGATTGCAAGGGAGTTCAGGCTTTAGAAGGACTGGCTTGCCAAATGAAATATACAACAGGTAATTAAAAGAAAACCTCAAGATTACCAAATTTACAGTTATTATGTTCGTTGTGAAAAAAGCTAGTTATTTCATGAGTTTTATAACCTCAAAGATTGTATCATCCCTTCAGATATCAGCATTAAAAGAGCAATAAGTTTGTGAAACAAAGTTGTTTTTACTAGAAAACAGTAGCCTACAGAAAAGACTCAAGATTTCATTGATTTTGAGAAACAGAATTAGATGGAATGGCCTCAGTCTTTTTAAATGTATCTTTGTTTTACGAGAGGGTAGTGGTTCTGGCTGCAAGCACTTTGTTTTGTTTTTGTTCTGGCTGTAGGGCGTAATGTGCACACACTTGCATAATGCGCAGGGCAAGGCATTAGTTTTACTTCTGTATCAAACTAGCCAGTTTATGGAGAAATAAATTTATTACAAAATATTAGGTTGCTTTTAGAATTTATGAGAATGTCTGGGAACCAAGCTTAGATGCCACAGAGCTAGGGACATAGTCAAGAAATATGTACAGTCATTTCACTGTTCTAGCAGAAACCATGAAACTGTTGCCATGTACCACCTATTATGTGAGGGATTAGGCACATAACCCTAGGATGAGCTGGTCCAGAAGAACCAGAGGTATCTGTGGTCTCTCTGTCCTTACAGAAAGACTTTGATGGCTCTGTATCCAGCCCCTACCTCACATTAATTAATCATGTCCAGTTTCCTTGGGAACATCTGCTGGGCAGAACCTGGATCATAAGCCTGCACCCTCACTGCAAGCCTGTCTGGAAAGTGGTATTTTAAACTTTCCAGCCTTTGTAGCAGAAGGTAGCAGGTGGTTGAAAGATTACAGAGGGAATATTGAGTGAACCAGACTGCAATATCTGCCACTTTCTACTTTGTGTGTGTGTTTTTAATATGACTTCCCCTCACAGTACTCTGTATAGCCCCACTCCCACCCTTGTATCCCAGGGTGAACACATGATTCAGGCTTTGCTGATCCCAGTATCTTATTTCCCTGTCCATGAGGATTAGACCAGGAATGGTCATAGAATCCAAGCTTGATCAATCACATAAATCAACATCTTTGATATAGAGATATTGGTAAAGAGGCTGTCTTTTTCCACAGGGGCTGCTAAACAGGAATAATGAAAGCCAGGAATATCTGCTTAGGAGAGAATGACGAGAGAGAGAGAAGTAGAGTGAGGGTGAGATAGAGACACAGGGAATAGGGAGAGAGAATGAATCCTGATGATATTGTTTGTATTTCTGGAAGTCCTGAGCCTAATTCTATCCACGTGTTTTCCAAGTACATGAACCAAAAACAAAAGCAAAATTCCTTTATTGCTTAAACTCGTTTGAGTTAGGTTTCTGTCACACGCAACAGAAATATCCTGACTGATACAGGCGGTATTTTTGTACTTTTGGCAGATAAGTCAGATGTACGATTCATATCCTATGTTTGCATGAACAAGTTCAGGGTGTTAGTGACTCATTTAATAGCACATTCTCACAGCCCATCAGAGCCTGATGAAATGGAAATCAGATGCCCAGAAGAATAGCAGCTGCAATCCAGAGCCTGGAGAATTGAGCAGGAGCTAGGGATGGCCTGGTGGCTGAAGAGATGCTCATAGGCACTGAGGGGTATCATAAAGTCTGGCAGTGGAAGAAGTCAGGGGGAGAAAGTCATACTCAGGCTCCAAGAGCCCAGGCATGTAAAGAAGGCTGGAAGCTGTGAGACTGGCAAAAGTTCATGGATGTGCAGAGGCAGAAGTCCAGGGGAGATTTTATTGAACCAGGAAATACTGTGGCAACTGTCCTCAATCAGCATACAGCCTCGGATCCTTTTTCTCTCTCATTTAGACATCTATTTTTTGTTGTGTTTTGTTTTTTGTTTTTGAAACAGAGTCTTGGTTGCCTAGGCTGGAGTGCAGTGGTATGATCTCGGCTCACTGCGACCTCCGCCTCCCTGGTTCCAGCGATTCTCCTGCGTCAACCTTTTGAGTAGCTGAGATTACAGGCATGCCCCACCATGCCCAGACTAAACATCTATTTTTAATCAACAGCTTTTTATATATAAATAGTTGCTGATAGTTAATTAATATAAAAACCTAGGGGTAAGAAAAAAAAAAAATCTAGCTGTGTTAGAAAAGGGAAATATTGCCGCTGTTTGATGTAGCCACCTAGAAGATGATGAGCTCAATAGCCTCTAGGTCATAAACTGATTTCAGTTTTCCTGAATGTTTATAAGCACTTCTGGGGAAGTCAGCAGGCAGGGAGGGCTAAGGATGAGAAACACAACCCTTGCTACAGTCAGTTATGGGGTGTGGATGAAGTACTAGACATCTAGCAGGTATATAGTTGGGAAAATGAGCTGCTCCATGTTTTCTGGTTTAGATGACTAGTGGCCAGCTCTCAGGATTATCAAAACAGAACACTCCTGTTAGGGTGAAATGAGTGTCCCCAGCTGATCCAAGCTCAGTGCTTGGAGGGGAGAGTGGGAGCTTTGTTAGCACAAAGCCCAGGCATCCAAATGCAGGTAAGAATTGGGACTAAATCACGTGGGTATTGTCCAGTTAAAGAGACAATGCAAAGGCTGAAGGCACCAAGCAAGAGAAAGATGGAGAGGAGCAAAGCAGAGAGATCCTGCCCAGCCTCTAAACAATCTTTGAATTTCTTTAGCACATTAAGCTCAATACTTGCGAAGACCATTGACTTTGCTGTTCTGTCTGCCTTAGAATGTCCTTTCCTAGATGATTCTCATCCTTTTTTTTTGCTTTTTTAAAATTTTTATTATAAGGTAGAGTTTCACCATGATGGCCAGGCTGGTCATGAACTCCTGACCTCAGGTGATCCACCCACATCAGCCTCCCAAAGTGCTAGGATTACAGGTGTGAGCCACCGCGCCTGGTCGCTTCTCATCCTTTAAATTGCAACTCAAATGTCACCTCTAAGGGGCTTCCCCAATCCTATCACCTCACTCTATTTCCTCTGTAGCAGTTATAACTCTGGAAATTATCTTGTTTGTGTACCGTTCTCCCCCGCTCCATTAGAATGCAACACCATGAGAACTGGGACTTTGTTTCAGGCATGGCTGTGTCTCCAACATCTACAACAGTGCCTGGTGCATAGTTGGTGCTCAATACATAGTGACCGATTGAATGAAATGCTTGGGGACAAATAAATGGGACAATTAATTAAATAATTACAATTTTGATTTGGATGAGACTTAGGGGCCTTGTGAAAATAAACATGAATTTCATCCATAGCCAGGGTTCAAACACACATGGCCATGTCCAGTAAACTAACGTGGCGCTTACAAAAGCCAGATATCTGGAGGGACAACAAGTCTCTTGAAAGGAAATCCACAGGGGCAGAAGGTTTCACCTGATTTAAATAAGAATGAGCCTATGAGATAAGACAGGCAGCATTTTAAACCAGGCAGCATAATGTATGTGGGATGTCCTTATAGCTTTTGGAGACTTTTGGGTACTAGAAAAGTCAAAAGTATGGACAGAAGCAACCAGTTTTCTGAATAAATCACAAAACTCTTCCACAGTTGCTGTGTTTACTCAAAAACTTACCTTCTATTGCTATGCAAATGTAGTAGTTATGCATATACTTTTATTTAGCAGTAGTTTTTATTGTGTGGCGTTTTACAAAGCGTGCTCTGGGTAACACTAGGGAGGTAGGATATTCTGTGGAAAAATAGCGTCCTGTGCTGAAGAAGTTTGTCCAGAAGCAGCCAGACTTCTTCAAAACTCTGTCCCTGTGGATTTCCTTTCTGGAGACCTGTTGTCCCTCCAGATATCTGGCTTTTGTAAGCACCACTTTAGTTCACTGGGCATGGCCACGTGTGTTTGAATCCTGGCTCTAGATGAAATTCATGTTTATTTTCACAAGGAATAGTTCGTTGTGGTATTTTCACAGAAAGCCTGGAGATATGAGCCTTCCTGTGGAAGAGTGGCCGAGAGGCAGTGTGGTCATCAGGGAGCTATAGGTGACATTTGGCTGCCTGTGCTGACACACATGGCTGCTAGGTATATAGGATCAGAATGGTGTCCTTGAGTTTCTGACAACTGTTAGAGGACAACCCCTTCTACCCATCTATCTGGGAGGCTCAGTACTAGGAGCTGGGGCTTGGAATAAGGGCTGAAAACAATAAAATATTTTGACTCCAGCTGCCCCAGATGGAAAACCCTGCTTTTTGCACAACTAAATGCAGTATGTTTCATAAATAAGTCAGACAAAGCGTCTTCTGCTGTTAGAATGTGTATTAGCTTGTTGCTTTCATTTGTGCACACAAAACCTTCAGCATCTTTTAAAAAAATTAAACTTTTTATTTTGAGATAATTGTAGATTCACACTCAGTTATAAGGAATAATAAATACAGAGAGATGCTTGTATCCTTTACCCAGTTAGCATATTGCAACACCCAGTGCCTGTGTATGTGTAGTTTGTGAATAAGGTGGGTACAATACAACAACCAGGATATTGCCCTCAAAATTTCCATCACCACAAGGATTCCAACTGTTGCATTTTTATGGTCACATCCATTTCCCTCCCACCCAACCCCCTCCTTAACCCTTGGCAACCACTAACGTATTCTACATTTCCATAATTTTGCCATTTCAAGAATGTCACATAAATGGAATACTGTGGTATGTAACCTTTTTGGATTTTTTTTTTCATGCAGTATAATTCTTGGGAGAGTCATCCAAATTGTTGTGTTTATCAACAGTTTGTTCCTTTTTATTTTGATTCCATTTATATGACTTTTTTTTTTTTTTTTTGAGACAGGGTCTTACTGTCACCCAGGCTGGAGTGCAGTGGCGTGATCTTGGCTCACTGTAGCCACAACTTATGTGCTTAACCAATCCTACCACTGTTGCATGCCACCACATCAGCTAACTTTTAAAGGTTGTTTTTTTTTTTTTTTTTTCTGTAGAGACAAGGTCTCACTATAGTAAGTGATCCTTCTGCCTTAGCCTCCCAAAGTTCTGGGATTACAGGTGTGAGCCGCTGCAACTGGTCTCTATGACCTTTTTGAACGAAAGCATGACAACCCCTAACTTTTCTGGTTATTCTTAAGTCACAGAACACTCTCAACTTAGTACATAATTTTGCAGTCCCCTGATAAAAGAGGCAAACCACGAACCTTGATTTAATATAAATAATTCTCTCCTCCCCAAAATCCCTAGTGCAGGCCTGGTACCCAGGAGAAGCCTGAGGTTGAACACAGGAGTCTAATCTGCTTTCTTGTCTATTCTGAGCTTCTGGCCAAGTTTGCTTGGCCCTCCAAGGTTGGAGCTGGGTTGGTGATTGCAGGGGCCAGAGGAGGGAGTTGTAGGAGGGGCAGGAACAGGCTTACATGACACTGATGCTGTTGTAAGTGGCTTCATACTCTGGGCTGTCGCCTGTTTCCTTGATGGTGATGATGCCCTCTCATATTCTGTCCTTGCTCCCTGCAAATGCTGCTGGACTTCAGCTTCTCTCTTTTGAAGCCTATTTGCTTATACAGGTGACTCTCTTGGACAAGTCCTGACGTGACCCCATGCCATTGCTCTCACACTGTGGCCTATCTCCATTATATAGACACATGCATTCTTTGCCCCCATAAGTTCGAGGAGTGCAGGCTGCCCACTGTAGCCCCTTCTTTGAGCAGCTTATCAGCCCATCTCTTGCTCTTTAGGTTTCTGAGACAAGAAACAATCACAAATTCACCGTGAACCCCAATTTCAGGGGACACAAATCAAGTGTCTGCATGGGCTTGTTGAAAACTCCTAACCAGGTGTGAGGACTTTGAATGGGCACCCCCCACCCTTCCTTCCTAGGCAAGTAGGACTCACAGTGTACCCACAGTTCTCTGTCCATTACATTATATCCTCCAGGTTGGTAAAGGTTTGAGTCTTATATCCCTTGACTACACCTTTGAAATATTTACATTTTGGTCTGATACCTTACTTTATATTTCTTATATCTTGTTGCCTTGGTAGAATTTTCTGATTCCAGTGGTCAGAAGCGTGTGAACCAGAGCAACTCCTTCTTGAATAGGAGCTGGGTAAAATAAGGCTGAAACCTGCTGTGCAACATTCCCAGGCAGTTAAGGCATTCTAACTTACAGGATGAGGTGGGAGGTCAGCACAAGATACAGGTCATAAAGACCTTGCTGATAAAACAGGTTTCAGTAAAGAAGTCAACCAAAACCCACCAAGATGGCAATGAGAGCAGCCTCTGGTCCTCTTCACTGCTACAGTCCCACCAGTGCCATGACAGTTTACAGATGCCATGGTAACATAAGGAAGTTACCATATGTGGTCTAAAAAGGGGAGGCACGAATGACTTACCCCTTGTTTAGCGTATCATCAAGAAATAACCATAAAAATGGGCAACAAGCAGCCCTTGGGGCTGCTCTGTCTGTCGAGTAGCCATTCTTTTATTCCTTTATTTTCCTAATAAACTTGCTTTCACTTTACCCTGGGGGCTTGCCCTGAATTCTTTCTTACACAAGATCCAAGAATGCTCTCTTGGGATCTGAATCAGGACCCCTTTCTTGTAACACAATGACAGGACACTATGTTAATTTAGAAGTGTTTTTTTTTTTTTTCCTACTTAAAATTCATGATGCGGTTTTGTTCAAAGTCTCTATATACCTCTTCAACATCAGCATCTGCTTTGGCTGGAAGCAGTTTGGAGCCATCTCATATTCAGTTTTTTGGGGACCCATCATCATTACTTCAACCTGTGGTAAGATGCCACACTTAAAAAAAAACTCACATGTGATGTGGCCACTGAAAACGTTCTGCTAAGCCACAAGTAACCATTCTGATATTTTAGGACTGTTTTTCTTTCTTCTCCCTGTTTGTCTTGTTTCCATTCACAAATGCCATGACATAATAATGTATAGCCTCTTAAAGAGAGCTTATAAAACTTGCAATTGTGAACTCACACACCCAGGAATGATGAATAATTTGCTTCTTTTTTAAACTTACTCCATCAGATGATCTCCACAGGAAGCCTAAAGTCGCATCGACGCAGATAATTTCAGGTCATTGTGCCTTCTCCATATAAAGTTCCAAATAAGTAATTTGTTGTTTATTCCAATTAAAGTACAGAAACTCCTTAATTTATGATGAGATGTACCAATAAATCCATTGTGAGTTGAAAGTATCCTAAGCTGAAAATGCATTTAATACACCTAAACTTCCAAACATCATAGCTTAGCCTAAGCTACTTTAAATAAACTCAGAACACTTACATTAGCCAACAGTTGGGCAAAATCAATCATCTAACACAAGGCCCATTTTATAATGAAGTGTTGACTATCCCATGTAGTTTATTCAATAGTGTACTGAAAGCATGTTGCTTTTGCACCATGGTAAAGTTGAAAAATTGAAAGTGGAACCATCATAGGTTGGGACCATCTCTAATTGAGAGACTGTCTTGTATTAGAAGTGACTGTATTTTCTGAGGAATAATTTTTGAGGATGTCTCTGCCTTGTCCTATTTACTCCCTAGTTCTCTGGGCATCCCCTTGTGTGCTCATTTGCACCTTTAATTACAGCTGCTTTTTGTTGGGGCTTAATGTGTAGTTTCTTAGGATAAGAAACACTTTCAGAGGCTGCTAAATGTAAAGGAAAGAATAACTCTCTGAAGTCAACCTGAGTGTAAATTCAATTTCCAGGAACATAGAGTTTAAGTGAACTCCAGCAGAGACAAAATAATCAAATCTCAGTTTCCAGACCCTCTCATTGATTGACAAAAATGGCACCTTTTGTATTTGTCCTGTTGTTTCTGTGGCCTGCTCCCAAGGTTGCAAGTCTTCAGCAGCAGTGAATCTACAAATGACCAGAAGCCTTAAGATGAAGCTTTCTGCATCTGCCACATGAAAGGCAGGATTAGGGACTAGAGGGCTAACTACCCATTTCTCTGCAGGATGCTATTATTCTTAAGATTGGATGGAATTTTTCTCCGAAGAGTGCCAAATCATTTTTCTTGTTTATAACAAATCAATGGACTCTAGCAGGTAAGGATCACACCAGGTGCTTGGGAAGGGTGAATTCTAGCCTGGCCTTGCTGCCATGGTGGGTTGAGTGCTGGTAAATAACTTTGCCTATTCTGTGACTGTACTTGCAATGCAGAGATTCTTAAACCTAATATGCATAAAGTCACTTGTTAAAATGCAAATTACTGAATCTGCCAACAGAAATTCTGTTTGAGTGGTTTGGCATGGGGTCTTGGAGTCTTCTTCTTCTTCTTCTTCTTTTTTTTTTTTGAGATAGAGTCATGTTCTGTTGACCAGGTTGGAGTACAGTGGCACAATCTCAGCTCACTGCAATTTCTGCCTCCTGGGTTCAAGTGATCCTCCCACCTCAGCTTCCCGAGTAGCTAGGATTACCAATGTAGATCACCATGCCCGGCTGATTTTTGTTGTTGTATTTTTTAGTAGAAACAGGGTTTCACCATATTGGCCAGGCTGGTCTCGAACCACTGACCTCAAATGATCCATCCTCTTTGGCCTCTTAAAGTGCTGGGATTACAGGTATTAGCCACTACACCTGGCTCTGGAGTCTATATTTTTAATGAACACTCTAGGTTATCTTGGTGCAGGTGCTTCACACTTTAACATTGATCTAAGGGATGCCTGAACTACTTAGTGTCCGTGGAGATGACGGTGGGCATCAGGGATAGTCCCAGATTATAGTTCCAGGAGAATTAGGAAGGAAGAAAGCTGTTTAAGTGCTGAGGTCATTAGAAGACTTTTTTGTTGTTGTTCCTAGGTAAGTAATAGCATTGGCCAAAGCCAGCTTATTCTTGCAAAGAGAATGGTTGGGATGGAGAAGAGGTAGGAATTTAATTTTGGGGTTACTGGTACCAGTTCTACCCATCTTTTAATAACTAGTGTTGCTTAAGGGCTGAAGGTAAAATGGAAAAATATGGAGACTTTAATATGAATAGACAGGGCCCCTTTCCTGATCTGACTTATAGAAACTTTTCTCAAAATTTTATACCTAAGATCATTGAATTTCCTAGTTCTGCTTCTGCCAACCATTTCCATGTCACTCCATATCCTTTAAGTAATAACTAAATTATTTATTCAAAAAGGCAGGAGGGGAATTCTATTTGCCTTTCAGGTACATTTTGTTAATATAAAGGTAGTGTTGGGGTTAGATGACCACTTCCCATTCTCTTCAGGCACTTGTTCTCTGCCTCACAACCTGATATCTCACTATGGAGGATCAGCTGGAATACTTGGCTGTCAGAAACATGATAGAACTGTCTTAAGCTTCCTTTTTTTCTACTTCTGTTCTAATTCTGTTCTTGGCAGAATTTTTTTTTTTAATTCCCAAAACTTTCACTGAGCTAGAAATGGTGGCTTATACATGTAATCCCAGCACTTTGGGAGTGAGGTGGGTGGATCCCAAGGTCAGGAGATCCAGACCATCCTGGCCAATGTGGTGAAACCCCGTCTCTAGTAAAGATACAAAAATTAGCTGGATGTGATGGTGTGCACCTGTAGTCCTGCCTACTTGGGAGGCTGAGGCAGGAGAATCAATTGAACCTGTGAGGCAGAAGTTACACTGAGCAGAGATTGCACCACTGCACTCCAGCCTGCTGACAGAGCAAGACTCCATCTCAAAAAAAAAAAAACAAAAAAACAAAAAACTTCAGACAATGTGCACTGTGTCAGGGGACTCACCATCTGCCACTCTTCATGTTGTGGGCTCCTCTCCCCTTCAGCCATTTCAATCATGCTATGTTCTGCCTTATTCTGGAACTGTAGTCCAGTGTTGTTTTCAGCTGGGCACAAAGGAGAAGAGAGGGGGCAAGTGAATGATCAGAAGGACCAATTAAGGACTATGTGGCTTTGGGGATAATTGTGACTGATTTAGCCTGCAAATTCTTATTAGAATATGCACAACAGGGGAGTATGTGGGCAGCTTTAAAAGTAACTGTACTTCTGCTGGGCGCAGTGGCACATGCTTGTAGTCCCAGCTACACGTGAGGCTGAGGCTGGAGGATCGCTTGAGCACAGGAGTTCTGGGCTGTATGCGCTATGCGGATCGGGTGTCTGCACTAAGTTCAGCATCAATATGGTGACTTCCCGGGAGTAAGGGACCACCAGGTTGCCTAAGGAGGGGTGAACCAGCCCAGGTTGGAAACGGAGCAGGTCAAAACTCCCATGCTGATCAGTAGTGGGATCGTGCCTGTGAATAGCCACTGCACTCCAGCCTGGGCAACATAGCGAGACCCTGTCTCCCAAAAAAAAATAATAAAAAAAGTAACTGTACTTTCATTTGGCCTGCTTTTAGGCATTATTTTTTTTAATTAATTTTTTTTTTTTTTTTTTTTTTTTTGGTGTCTGCTTACCACTGATCACAGACAAGGCATTATTTTAATTTTAATTTTATTTTTTTATTTTTGTTTTTTTTTACTGCCTCTTGCAGAGTAGGGCTAACTCACAGGCAGTGTGCCTAGAGTTAGCCTAGGCATTCTTATTGTTAATATTGGACATCTTTAATTTGTGTACTGTTTCAAGGCATGAGTGCAAAGGCTATATTAAATCCCCATGGCCAACTTGTAATCTTAATGTGAGTCTTCTGTTGTTGGGGATGAAGAAAATAGGTTTAACTGAATTCACATATTATCCTTCATGTTAACTTCCTTATGTTGACTCATTGAGTTTAACCTCTACTACCACTCTCAAGCCTTTATTTGGTATACTGCTGTTAGGCTTCTTCTTCTTCTTCTTCTTTTTTTTTTTTTTTTTTTTTTTTTTTTTTTTTTTTTTTTTTTTACCATCTTTGTTTTTATTCAATTTAGGAGCCAAGATTAGCACTTTATCTTCATCATTTAAATTTACCTAGATTTTATTATTTTAATTTATCTAGTTTTATCATTTTAATTCATCTAAATTTAACTAAAATGTCTTAATTTTTTTATATCAACTTGTTAATTTTTTTTGGTGAGGGGAACATGATTATTCTATGTAACATTATTGCTCTAAGCATTACTACCTATGTAGCTTTTGTATTTCATCTAAACTATGAATTTTAAAAAAAGAGTTTAATGGTCAGGAAGAGAGGGTTGGAAATCTTGCCATTGGAGACCTGCTATAATCTAGGTTGATTTCAATTTACTAGTCAAAACCATTTTGGAATGATTGTTAAGCCAGTTATGAATGTATTCAATAGAAGTATCACCCAGCCCGTATTTCCTTAGCTTGATAACCTTGTCAAGACTTTAATACATTTTGTCAGATACATTACCGAAAGCCAGATATACTTTGTCTACTGCATCGTTTAAGCTTACTGATATAAGAAAATAAGGGGAATCTACATCTACTTGATTTATTCTTTTTTTTTTTTTTTTTGAGACAGAGACTTGCTCTGTTGCCAGGCGCCGGGCTGGAGTGCAGTGGCACGATCTCAGCTCACGGCAACCTCCGCCTCCTGGGTTCAAGTAATTCTCCTGCCTCAGCCTCCTGGGTAGCTGGGACTACAGGCACACACCACCACACCCAGCTTACTTTTTTTGTATTTTTAGTAGAGATGGGGTTTCACCATGTTGGCCAGGATGGTCTCGATCTCTTGACCTCATGATCTGCCTGCCTCGGCCTCCCTAAGTGCTGGGATTACAGGCTTGAGCCACTGCGCCTGGCCTACATGATTTATTCTAGTGTATCCATGGTGACTCCTAGTGACTGCTGCTTGCCTTCCTTTTAATCATTCAAAAGGAAGATCATTAGGTTGACTAATACGAATTTTGCTGTATTTTTCTTGTTCCCCTTTTCCTTATCTACAGGCTTCTGGTTCCTTTTTTAGTATCTGTAATTCCTTAAAGTTCTTCAGAGTTGATCTGGAACTTCCCATTCTTCAGTGTGTAAATGAATCTGCTAGGAATCATGTTACAATACAGGTCCAGGAATCAAGGGGTAGAAACAGGATTGGCTCCCTTTACTATCACTCCTAGTGATCCACTAGGAAAATGGTTGTCTTCCATCCTTAGAGACTTAGTTTCAAATGGAGGGACAGTGATTCCCATGAACTGGAAGCTGAGATTGTCATCCAGCCCCTTTCGGCTCATGCCTCTCAGTGAACAGGCATATCAGCGGGCTGCTGGACCGGGGTGATTGGTCCTGATCACCAAGGGTAAGCTGCTGCTACACAATTGGAGGTAAGGTAGAGAGCGCCCAGGAGGTCTACAGTGGAATCCAAGATTCTGCATTTCCTGCAAACATCTAACTGATGTTAATGCTGCTGGTCCACAGGCTACACTTTGAGTAGCTGAGTACTAAAAGACTTGGTGTTTTAGGTAGGAGATCAGCTTTGAGTGCTCCTCTAGAACAGGAAGGAGGTCTCTAGTGGGTAGTACTCTCAAGTTCTTATTCTCACACTTACAAACTCACCAGTATCCTTGTCCTCCAACAACTATTTCCCTTAGTCTTTCATCCTCAAGGTCTCTTGCTCCTACTGGTCACCTGTGGCCCCCTCTCCCTCCCCCACACAGTGCCTTTCTTTCTTCTTCCTTTCACAGTCATGCTTCTTGGAAGAGCAGCTTTGAAATTTATACTTCCATACTAGCCCTCCCCAATTACTTCACAATCAACAACTCTGATCATGTCTCTCTTTCCTCTTTGAAACTCTGCCCTGGCTCCCCATTCCCTGTAGCTTCTCGTAGTGACATCCCCTGCCTGGCTCCTGTTTCCCTCCCTAGCTTGTCTCTTTACACTCCAGGAGTTCCAAATGATACTTGGCTCCAGGGTACGTTATTCTCTTCCCAGTCTCCTTGCCTTAACTTTTGCTGTTCCTCTGTCCATATAAGCTCTTCTCTGCTTTATTCACCTGGCTATGTCCTTTCATTCTTCAGCCATTCCTTTTACTCTCTGTCTTCACTTAGGAACTTAAGTTCCTTTCTTTGCTTGGATTTATTATTTGTATAATTCAGCAACAGTTGAAAGGAAGGAAACCTGTGTTTTCCCTCTCTAGGGTGTATCTGTAACTGTATAATTATTTTAAGGAAGTATTATCTTGACATGATAGTGGTCAGCCTTACTGAAGGGTTTTAAGGATACCAAGTCACTTTGCAAAATCACTGTAAATCTTGTTTGAAAAAAATAGAAGACTTAACCATCACTGTATGTGGAGAAGAATATTTTTAATTAGTTTATCATTGTGTGAGTTACTCTAGTTGATCTACGCAATATTCATTGACATTATGGTTTCATGAAAATGAAGCAATAAAATAATTTATTGTATCACATGAGAATATTTTCACTAATGTGGTCCACAGAGACCATGATGAATGTTAAGGTTTTCAGATGATAACTCAGAATTTTGACAACATCTTGCATTGGTCACCCTTGGGAGCACTGACAGATAGGGTCACTTGCTGGCTAAGAGAGTGGCCTCATGCAAATCACTAAGCTGATTGGGTTTTCTCAACAGGAATAGGGAATAGAGATGGAGAGCTGCCAGAAAAGATGCAGACACTGAGGCCTTTATGGATTATTAGCTGATTATTCAGGCTATAGCGGCTCAGGACCTGAGATAAATTGAATTAAATCCAAAAGAAACTAGGCTATGGCCAAATAAAAATTTTTAATAAAATTTAAAGATATTTCTCGGCCGGGCGCAGTGGCTCACGCCTATAATCCTAGCACTTTGGGAGGCTGAAGGGAGGTGGATTTTCTGAGCTTGGGAATTTGAGACCAGCCTGGGCAACATGGTGAAACCCTGTCTCTACTAAAATACAACAAACTAGCCAGGTGTGGCAGCATGCACCTGTAGTCCCAGCTACTCGGGAGGCTGAGGCAGGAGAATCACTTGAACCCAGGAGGTGGAGATTGCAGTGAGCTGAGATTGCGCCACTGCACTCCAGCCTGGGTGACAGAGCAAGACACCATCTCCAAAAAAAAACATTTAAAGATGTTTCTCGTGATCTCTCAGGCAACACATGCAATTTGCTATCAGGTGCATTGTTGCAATGGCACTTGCAGATACAAGGGATGGTGAAAGGTGGAGGGCGAAGCGCTCATAGACTTAAAACTTTGTTTGCAAAGTGGCCTTAATATGTGTGTTTGAGAGATGAGATTTAATCTTTTGCACACAATAAGTGTTTTATAAATGTGTATAAACTGAGTATAAGTTATGTGAAATATTTAAATTAAAAGAAAGGAATGCCCTTGCTTTTAGGAACAGTTCTTTATAGTGTGGTTTTGTGTCTGCTGTATCATGTTGTGTCCTGGATTTCTGTCACTATTATAGAGAAAGGCATGCAGAAGAGAATCAGAATTGCCAGTTTCATTAAGGATATAGCATGGATATAATTTCCTTTTCCTCAGGGTCGTGGAACTGCTGACAAGTTGTTTTCTAGCTGACATGTTTGGAGTGGGAGCTCTGGCCTCTTTTCACTGATGTCCTGGGCAATCTGTCTCTGGGTAATGACTCTTTTGGTTTGCATTGCATTTCAGCATAATGCATTTTTCCTGACTGAATTCTGCCTTTGATTTAGGTTTTACCAGAAAACAAAGAAACCACAACCAGAGCTAGAGGCAATATTTTAAATTGTGAAAGCTCATAGTCGTAATAGTCTATTTTGTGAGAAAGTACTTGGTCAGGCAAATCTATTCCTCTCTCTCTTTATAGAGATAGGATCTTGCCATGCTGCCCAGACTAGATTCAAACTTGAATTCTCTGGCCTCAGCCTGTGGAGTAGCTGAGATTACAGGCCGGTGCCACCATGCCTGGCTTATTTCTCTTTTGAGGATGATGTTCCTGGTACTTTACATAAGACCTGTGTGGGGTAGTGGATCAAAGGGATCTGGAATCAGCTAGCTCTGAGTTTAAGTCCTGGTTCTGCCACTTGCTAGCGTTTTGTCGTTGAGCCAGTGGAGTCCAAGATTCTGCATTTCATTATTTTAAAAATAACTTTTTACTAACTATAAAATAGTAGAGAATTTAGAGAACATAGAAAGTTACAAAGAAGAAAAGAATAAATATTCACATAACAATAAGTGAAAATGCTCGTGAATTAACATTCTTTGAAAGTACCATTTCATACATTTATATGAGATTCAATTAGGTAACCATTTAACCATTTTTATATTTTTTGACATTGAAGATGTTTCTTGGTTGGACCATTATAAACAGTGTTGTCATGAAGTCCAGTTGGGTTAGCTCACGCCTTTAATCCCAGCACAGGCTGAGGTGGTATGATAGTTTGAGGCCAGGAATTTGAGACCAGTCTAAGCAGCTTAGTGAGACCCTATCTCTACAAAAGATGAAAACATTAGCTGGGCGTGGTGGCATTATGTATGTCTGTAGTCCTAGCTACTCAGGAGGCTGAGGAGGGAGGATTTCTTGAGCCCAGAGGTTCGAGGCTGCAGTGAGCTATGATTATGCCACTGTACTCCAGCCTGGGCAAACAGAGTGGGATCCTGTCTCTAAATAAAATAAAATAAAATAAAAAATTCTAAGAATAGTGTTGTGATGAACATAAAAGTTGATACTGTTTTAAAACCTTGAATCTCTTTTAATTAAAAAAAAATTAGGTATCTTTTTCAACAGGGTAGTTTTCTAGGAAGAGAGTTTTGCTTGAATATTTTAAATATTTGTTACTGAAGTTTGTAATACCAGAAAGTTTCTCAGGAAGACTTTGATAGTTTATAGTTTTACCAATAACTGTGGAAGAGTAAAGTGTAAATGATTTAACTGAGCTTCAGTTTTCTTATCTATTTGCATCAAAACATTAGGAGGATATGGCCTAACATAAAGCACCTAGCTCAGTGACTGGCAAATATTATTAATGTTTTTAGTGTCTGCTTTAATATATTAAGTGTCCATACCATATCATTAGATGCTTTACCACCTTATTATCCATTTAAAAAAGGAAAATAAATTTTTACAGAGTTGTATTTGTTGTGATATAGAATTATGTGTGAGTATCTAGTGTAAGGTTCTTTTTGTGAAAGCTGCCTTTTGAAGTAAATGTGTTTATTAAGGTGAAAAGTGGAGGGGAAAGACAATGTGGTATTTATTAAAAGTATTTCTTTTGAATTAATTTTTAAAAACCCTGGAAATTATTGCAGTTCATTGAAAGCCTGGCCCAACTGGCCATTGTATTTGTACCGGTTGTAATAGAGTATCAACTCTAATGTTGCACAACTGCTTGAATTCACTGTGTTTCAGTTGCATGTGTGTCGGCTGATGGGAGAAGCAAGAGAGGCAGCGATCAATATTCTCGATATCCCAAATTGTCAGTGTAAATTAAAATGATGTGAGGGCTGTGAGCCACTTTAAAAGAAGGCATCAAATGGTAATTTTAATAACTAAATTGAGAAATAATAAAACTTCGTATCTTATTTTTTTCATGTCTACCTATTCTACAGCATAGAGCTTGCCTACATTAGTTTCCTAAGACTCCTGTAACAAATTCCTACAAACCAAATGGCTTAAAACAACAGAGAATGTATGTTCTCACGGTTCAGGAGGCCAGAAGTCTGAAATGAAGCTGCAGGCAGGGCTGGCTGCTTCTGAAGGCTCTGGGGGAGTGTTCCTCCCTTGGTCCTAGCTTTCGGTGGCTGCATGCGTCCTTGGCCTTCCTTGGCTTGTAGCTGCGTCACTCCAGTCCCTGCCTCTTTGGTCACATGGCCTTCTTCCACATGTCTCTTCTGCTTCTGTGTGTTCTCTCCTCTTATAAGGAAGGTCGCACCCTAATGCAGTGCAACCTCATCTTGATCACATCTGCGAAGACTGTTTCTACAAAAGGTCGTATTCACTCTTGGCCATGGGGGAGGGGGAGGTAGAGGAGCGGTTATTACATGAACGTATCTTTTTGTGGGGACACAGTTCTGCTCTTTACAGTGGCAAACATTAAGTTCAAATAGAAACTTATAATTTCTCCTTCCTCCACATCTACTGCTATCTTCTCTAACTTCAGTTTATTGAGTCATATTACTTAATCACTGACTTCCCATGCCTACTCTATTTGGCTTAAGTTTTTCTACTTGGCTCTACCCTACATAGACAAGATGATTTCTTATAGTAAGAAATTGCTCTCCTTAAGCTTGAATCTTACTTTTCTTTCTCTCTTTGTGCTGTCACCCCTGCAGGGAAGGCCTCCTTTCTTCATCTAAGTAAGTCTTATTTCGAAGGGTGGGGTGCTTCATACTTTCTTTTTCCCTATAGCACCTGGCACAGTGCTGGCACATATGTGTTCAATAAATATTTTAACTGATTTTCAGATAAAGTAGAAGGATATAGGTTATAGATTGGGAAGAAAAGTAAATCATGGTTTCATGTGCTTGAATGCCAAAATTCAAGTTGCTTGAGAACAAAATTCAAGTTGGTAGCTTCAGTTATTCAAGTAGAGTATTGTTTTCTCTTTGTTTTAAAATTTCTACCTGGAGCATTGGTATCATTTAAAAATTTTTATTTTTATTTTTTAGAGACAGGTCTCTCTCTGTCATCCAGGCTGCAGTGCAGTGGTGCAATCATAAGTCACTACAGTCTCCAACTCTCGGGCTTAAGCGGTCTTCCAGCCTCAGCCTCCCAAGTAGCTGGTAGTACAGGCATGTGCCACCACTCACTCTGTATTTTGGTCTCATTCTGGTGCTAGTCTGTTTTGGCTCTAAAATAGCATGAATGTGCCAGGCATGGTGGCACATGCCTGTAATCTGAGTGCTTTGGGAGGCCAGGAGTTTGAGACTCAGACTGGGAAACATATAGTGAGACCAGGTTTTTGAAAAAAGCCGGGCATGGTGGCTTGTACCTGTAGTCCCAGCTACTTGGAAGGCTGAAATGATAGGATGGCTTGAGCCAGAATTGGAGGCTGCGGTAAGCTATGATTGCACCAATGCACTCCAGTCTGGGCAACAGAGCAAGAACTCATCTTCAACAAAAACAAAAATAGCATGAGCAGATGCTCTTGTGAAATCAAACCCTCTACAAGGAGTTTTTGTTATTTATTGTCAATACCGAGTTGTGTCTGAAAGGTAATTTCTTATTGGTGGTGTAATATCTAAAAGCACGAATGAAACCAGCTGTGCAGTTTGTTTTATCTTTATTATCGTCATTGTTACATAGCTAAAAAAGATTTAAGAGGTTTTACTCATCTAGTCTACCTCTTCAAAAAGGAGGACCAAGGCAACACTGCTACCTCCCCCTTGGTTCCTGTCTTATTCCATTAAGCTCCACAATTATAAATTTGAAGAGATGTGTACTGGGGTGCCAAATTTAGTATGTGGCCTTATGGAAGCCTGCTCAAGCCCAACTCATCCATCGTCTAGTGGATCTCAGCTCCAGCTCAGGTTTCTTACTGTTAGCCGGCCCAGAGCCATTAACTGGGCTCTGGTGGTGAGAAGACTTATTTTTCTGTTTTTTTTTTTTTTTTTTTTTACCATGGGCAAAGGGATAGCAGTCAGTAAGGGTTCCTTTTTCTGGATGATACTGAACACCTGTGTGTGTGTGTGTGTGTGGTGTTTGTAGCTAGAATGAATAAATATTTGCTAAGCAAGTAGACTAGAGCCTGGCACATAGTAAATGCCATAAACCTGTTTAAAAATAAAATAAAAAGTATACTTTACAGTCAAAATCAAACTATATAATTCCATACTACTCAATTCCAAAGGACCACTCTCGGTATCTCCCCAGTATCCTGGTGGTCTGGGCCTAAGGATTATCTCCTGAGCTTTCAATTCACCTCTGTTGTTAGATCTTTGTGCTTTATCTGTTAAGTTTCATGAACGGTAACTTTGACAAAAGGAAAATGTCCTCACAGAGAAGTCCCTTCAGTTTTCACTTCCATCTCTTCTTTTTTGTTGTTGTTGTTGTAGAGATGGGGTTTCACCGTGGTGGCCAGGCTGGTCTTGAACTCCTGACCTTGTGATCCCGCCTTGGCCTCCCAGAGTTCTGGGATTACAGGCGTGAGCCACCGCACCTGGCCTCATTTCCATCTCTTCTATAGTGACCTGCAAAAAATGAATTAGAATATTAGTGTGAATAGGTATTTTTACAAAATACGTTTACACTTGCTGAACTTAATTTTTTCTTGCCTTTATGTTCACAGAAAAGAGACATTGTAAGTCTTTAGGGCAATGGTGTGCTGGTAAATGTTTAACACCAGGCTCTCTTTAAGAAAATGCAGATTTGTAGTGGTTTGTCATTTTCATAGGCTCTAAAAAATGCCAAGTTTGGTGATATTTTCATGTCATCATATTGAACATGATGATTGAAATTTTCATAATTTTTAAATTGGCCATGATTATATTTTCATCATGGTCAATTTCAAACTCCCAGTGTGACCTTGCTGAGGTGGAGTTGGGCAGAGATATGGATGTAGGCTGTAGAACACCTCTGCAAGAGGCCTTGAATAGATGCAGGATTGAGGGGATGTGCCTTGGGCCTGCCCTTAGAGAGGCTATGGAGATTCTGAGACTAGCTTTTCTCGATGTTTTCATTTGTCCATGCATTCATTCTAGAAATATTTACTAAGTACCTGCTATATGCCAAGCATTGCTCTAGGTACTAGAGATATAGTAGGGAACCAAAGTTCTTACCTCTAAGGAGCTTGGATCCCAGTGAAGCTATTCACAAATTTCCAGTTTCACCTCTTTGGGACCCTAGCATTCTCATATTTGTGACAGAGTCAAGGTCCCATAACACTTTAATTAATTAATTAATTAATTTTTGAGACAGTTTCACTGTTGTTGCCCAGGCTGGAGTGCAATGGTGATCTCGGTTCACTGCAACCTCCGCCTCCTGGGTTCAAGTGATTCTCCTGCCTCAGCCTCCTGGGTAGCTGGGACTACATGCATGAGCCACTGTGCCTGGCTAATTTTGTATTTTTAGTAGAGATAAGGTTTCTCCATGTTGGTCAAGCTGGTCTCAAACTCCTGACCTTAGGTGATCCACCCACCTCAGCCTCCCAAAGTGCTGGGATTAGAGGTGTGAGCCACCACACTTGGCCAACACTTTATTAAATGAAGAAAATAGCATGGACCCATTTTAGTTTTCATAGATGTAAACCAGGGATTTTGGAGGGGGAGGTAGAATTGCTGTCTGAATTGTCTCCAACTTGGAGTCACAGAGACCTAAACCTTGCAATGCTGGGAACATTGGCTTATCTTACATGGGAAACACATGGTAGATAAAGCTTAGTTATAAAGTTTGTTGTGTAGATTCCTCTGATGACCCCTCCAGGCTGATAAGTTTCTAACATCATCTCTGGTGATCAGCCTTTGTCCTTCCTGGACTCCTTTGCAAATAAGGAGTGCATCAGAGGGGAAAATTGGAGAGCAGAGATGATAAGAGTCTTGCTTGGAGTTCCAGTCCCCTAACCTAGAGGAGGTGACTGTTGCAAATCATTACCTGCCTCATTAAAAATTATGACAGCTAGAAGTTTATAGAGTGGATAAGCTTCTGGAAATTGAAATTATGTCTAGAATTGGGAAGGTCCACATCCTCAATATGGGTAGGAAAGGGGTTGATGCGCGTATGCTGATGGTAGAACTCTGGAAAGATGATTTACACATTGTAGGGGAAGACAAAAATGTTCTCTTTATCTTTCTGAATTCTCAGCTGGGACCCTTGTAACAAAAGATAGATTATGAAGAGAAAAACAAACTGGGCAAGATGCCTCAAACGTGTAATCCCAGCACTTTGGGAGTTCAAGGCCGGAGGGTCAGTTGAGACCAGTTCGAGGTTTTGGTAAGTTACTGAGGGACTGTGTTAAGGAAAAAACCTGCCTTCCTGGGTCCACAGGGGTCCTCCATCCACCTCCCCATCCGGGAACCTAGAGTTCTTTGTCTAACTTTCCCGTGGGTGGGGTTGGTAAAAATTCCAGGTGAGCTTCCTTTGTTCAGAAAGCCCTCCAAAAGCCCTGGAAGGAGGGGGCGCTGTTGTGGGCCCAAGCAACCAATCGGGGATCAGAGTCAAAGATCAATCCCTCCAGAGGAAATTTGAAAGAACTTCTCTCATTGGACAGGAACATAAATTAGGAGGGAATAACTTCAGGATTAAAACCCCACTGCCCCTTACCTGTGCGAATTTCCCTCTCTTGAATCCTCTCCCACAACAATGTGGGAGCTGTCTTTTCCTGTCTACCTGTGTGGATATCCCCTTTGGATTCCCCTCCCTCGGCAACGTGTGAGTTCTCTCTTTCTGTCTCTCTCTCTCTCTGCCTAGTAAATCGCTTTCTGCTATACACTTTGAGTCCGATATTTACTTAAAAGGTAAGCTTACGGTGCCACCAGAGCCTTTCTCCCATTCTTGGAGCAAAGAGAGGCCAAGAACCTCAGGCACATCAAATCGGGGAGGAAGCTGAACCCTGTGCTGTCCCACGACACATCATGATCACAGCATGACACTACAGCCTAGGCAACAGAGCAAGACCCTTAGCCAAGTGTGGTGGCCTGTGCCTGTAGTCCTAGCTACTTGGGAGGCTGAGGTGGGAGGACTGCTTGAGCCTAGGAGTTCAAGGATACAGAGAGCTATGATCACGTCACTCCACTCCAGCCTGGGCAACAGGGTAGACCTTGCCTCCAAACAAACAACAGATCCCCTTCACCCCCCCAAAAAAAACCAACAGGAGAAAAATAATAAGCTAATAACATATATGTGTTATATGGCTATGGGAGATACCAGAGAAGTGAGTACATCTCAGAGGTGGCTTAGTACTCTGGGTTATATAGCATCTTCAACAAAAAACAATAAATATTTAGAAAAATGACTGCAGAAAGGTAAGGGACCTTGAGTCTCTAGGGGTGGCAAACTGTAAGAAGACAAATACATGGGAAACTCACAATGGATAAAGCTTAGTTAGAAATTTTGTTGTGTAGATTCTTCTGGTGTCCTCTCCATAGTGGTCAGCTTTTGTCTTTCCTAGACTCCTTTGCAAATGGGATGGCAGAGAGCTTCTTTCAGCATCTGCATCTTCCATCTTCAACTCAAACTAATCCTTATGCCGAAGTGGCATATTTTAGGGTGGCATATTCTGCTACCCTTCAACATACTTCTCTGGAAGAGGATTTAGGATTCTCGGTGAAGAACCTTGAATCTTTCCATTTGAAAATCATTGTGCTGAGTTTCTAATAGGCGGTATGATTTGAGCGGGTAAGGTTTTCTTCTAGCAAGATGGGTCCTCAGGAAATTCAGAAGCTTTAAATAAAAGCAGAAGGGAGACAAGCTTTTTTTTTTTTCCAATTTAAATTAACTGCTGGTCACTGCATGAATCTTGGTCAGGTTTACATGGCTCTGCAGAGCCTCTGCCCCTGCTATTTTTCACCTGTTGGATGAGTGATTCATTTGCACGCAATATCTAATGATGCTGCTGTTTTATACAGAGTCATTTCAGCAAATGTGGGTGATAGACTATTCACTTCTTTGTGTTTATCTGGAAATATACATTGTTCCATTTATGCCTAAACCACCTCAGTCTTCCTCATTAGCAAGGACTTACATATGCAGTATGCTAGCTTGGAATTCAATTCTTGACTGTGCTGTTTTTAACCAAATGTAGAAAATCCTGGCCCTTTTCTGCTACTAGGACCCAGCTGCTTTGGAGTTGCCAGTTTGTTTCCAAGTATGGGTTTTGGATTACCTGCATCAGAACCACCTTCCTGTGCTTGTTAAAAATACCCATTCCTGGGATGCACTCCCAACCTACTGAACCACAGCTTCTGGAGTTAGGCTTAGTAGTTTGCATTTTTAATAAGTTTCTCAGGTAATTCATAGGTATATTAAAGTTTGAGAATCAAAGGTTTAGACTTATAGAATATTAGAGAGGGTCCCTTGGGGTTCCAACCTGTGTCCCATTGGAACAAATGCAGACTGCTTGATGCTGTTGTTAAGCCTGGGAAAGGCTGGTGGCATAATTTTTCCATTTAAATTAGGAATTAGGATACCCACACAGTCTGGTAGGCCAGTAAGGAGAAAGCCCCTTCCTAAGGATCACCATTATGTAACTCTTTGCTGTTAGCAGGCCCAGGTCTATTTGTCATTACAGTTGAAGGTGAACATAATTAATTACAGACATTTCATTTTCAACTGTTAAAGTTTAATTCTCCTAATGTTATGGAACCTGAGTATTTGCGTAATAATTGACAAAGAAGATCAGTATGAGTAAGCACTGTTTGTGCCTTTGACTCATGGTTTGTCACTCTAATTAGTATTTGTGTGCTAAGTGTGGAA
>PVKP010032966.1:0-25437 GCA_004027715.1 Plecturocebus donacophilus | reverse complement strand
AAAAAAAATTTTTTTTTAATATTAGCTGGGGTTGGGCATGGTAGCTTTCGCCTGTAATCCCAGCACTTTGGGAGGCCAAGATGGGCAGATCACTTGAGGTTAGGAGTTTGAGACCAGCCTGGCCAACATGGTGAAGCCCTGTCTTTACTGAAAACACAAAAATTGGCTGGGCACAGTGGCTCACACCTGTTATCCCAGCACTTTGGGAAGCTGAGGCAGGTGGATTACTTGAGGTCAGGAGTTTAAGACCAGCCTGGCCAACATGGCAAAACCCCATCTCTACTAAAAAAAATTAGCTGGGTGTGGTGGTGCACATCTGTAATACTAGCTACTTGGGAGCCTGAGGCAGGAGAATCACTAGAACCCAGAAGGGCAGAGGTTGCAGTGAGCCAAGATTGTGCCACTGTACTCCAGCCTGAGTGACAGAGCAAGACTCTTGTCTCAAAAAAAAAAAAAAAAAAAAAAAAAAAAACAGGCCAGGTGCAGTGATTCACCTATAATCCCACCACTTTGGGAGGCCGAGATGGATGGATAACAAGGTCAGGAGTTGGAGACTAGCCTGGCCAACACAGTGAAACCTCATCTCTACTAAAAATACAAAAGTTAGCTGGGCACGGTGGCAGGTGCCTGTAATTCCAGCTACTCATAAGGCTGAGTCAGGAGAACTTCTTGAACCTGAGGGGGGCGGAGGTTGCAGTGAGCCAGATCGCGCCACTGCACTCCAGCCTTGGCAACAGAATGAGACTCCATTTAAATAAAAAATATATATTAGCCAGCCATGGTGGCAGGTGTCTGTAATCCCACCTACTTGAGAGGCTGAGGGATGAGAATCGCTTGAACCTGGGAGGCAGAGTTTGCAGTGAGCCGAGATTGCACCACTGCACTCCAGCCTTAACAATAGAGGGAAAAAAAGAAAAAGAAAATCAGCTGGGTATGGGGCACACATTTGTGGTCCCAGCAACTGGGGGCTGAGGTGGAAGGATTGTTTTAACCCAGGAGTTCAAGGCTGCAGTGAGCTATGATCACACACTGCATTCCAGTCTGAGTGAAAGAGTGAGACCTTTTCTCCAAAAAACACAGAGAGAAATGGCTTTGATTGATTGGCTCTTCATTATCAAACATGCCCAAGGACTCTATGAAAACCTAAGCATTAATTTTCTAGCAGCTCTGCCCTAGGGAAATCAGATAGACCTCCATAGGCCCTGGCACATAGCTACAGCATCTGAATATCAAACTGGGATCTAAGACCCAGGATATTCCCATGTGTCTTGTCTGAAAAAAGTTACAGTTAGTTGAGAACCTCAAAATACTTATAATGATGACAAGTACCATTTGTTGAGATAACCATGTTTTTATATAAATTCTCTCCAGTCCACATGGGCATTTTTCAACGTAGAGATTCTGATACCTATTTTATTGGTGAGAAAACAGGTGAGGTGAGTTGCCCAGAGCCACACAGCTAGTTAGTGATAGTGCCAGAATTTGAACCCAAAACTTAACTCCAGAGTCCATGTTTTCTATAGTACCATGCCACAGAATCTTGAGCAAGTTGCTTTGGTGCTTCATTGGTTTAATTTTGGTCATCAAATGACTACTGTGCCAGATGTCAACTGTTCCAATTTACCTGGGATATAGGAGTTTCCCAAGATATAGGACCTTCAGTGTTAAAACCAGGAAAGTCCTGGGCAAATGGGGATGAATACTTCCCCCTAATGTTTGGGCAGTCATTCTAGCACATTTCAGAATATTGCAAGTGACAAAACCTAAAAGCAACATTCAAGGGCTGAAGTGAAGTCACCAGACTTGGTCACGTCTTGGCTCTCAGGTCTGTTTACCAATATTTGCTTCTGTGATAGGCTTCCTCTAAAATGGCTCCAATGGCCAGGCGCCTGGAATCCCAGCACTTTGGGAAGCTAAGGCAGGAGGATTGCGTGAGGCCAGGAATTTGAATCCAGCCTGGGCAACACAGACCCTGTCTGCAAAAAATTCAACAACAACAACAAAAACTATTTGGCACGGTGGTGCATGCCTGTAGTCATAACTGCTTAGCAGGCCGAGGCAGGACAATTGCTTGAGCCCAGGAGTTCAAGGTTACAGTGAGCTATGATTGCTACCACTGTACTCCAGCCTGGGTGATAGAGTAAAACCCTGTCTCTAGGAAATAAGTCAAAAATTAATATAATAAAACGGTTCCCAACAATTCCCACCTCCTGTTCTTCATGCTCTTCTGTAATCCCCTCCCCTTCAATGTAGGCCTGACCTAGTCATTCGTTCTAACGACTAGCATATGGCAAAATGATGGAATGTCATTTCTGTGAGTAGTTTACAAGAAGATTCTGGCTTCTGTTTTGCTTGCTCTCACTCTGATGGAAGCCAACTACCATGTTGTGAGTTGCCCTAAGGAGAGACCCACATGGAAGGAACTGAAGGAGCCCTTTGGCCAACAGCCAGTAAGGCACTGAGGTCCTAAATTCAACAAGAAACTGAATTCTACTAATAACCACATGAGTGAGAATGGAAGCAGATCCTTCCCAGCTGAGCCATCAGATGAGACTGCAATGCCATCTAACACCCTGATTGCAGCCTTGTGAGAGGCTTTAAGGAAGAGTCACCCAGCTAAGCATGCCTGGATAATAATAAATGTTTGTTGTTTGAAGTCATCAAGTTTTTGGGTAATGTGTTACACAGAAATAGATATAACTAAACTTCTCTTTCAGAAAGGCCTTCTCTTCATGGAGATCCTCAGCTATGATAGGCTTATATTCTTCCAGGTACAAAAGAAATTCTGTTCCTACCAGTCCAAATCAAAGTGTAAGAAGTGGGTCTCAGTGGCAGATTGGGTCATGTGCCCATCCTGAAATTATTTGCTGTGGCCAGGGAGGATGGAACACACTGATTGGACCTGCTGGGTCACATGCCCAACTCTAGATCCAAGGATGGAGTCAGCCCATCTGAACCACATAAATTGGATCTGACATTTCAGAACCCAAGGGTAGAGAGACTCCTAAGAGCTTCCAGAGAAAGAGAGAAAAGAAAAAGCAGAGTCAAGAATCAAAATGGCCCCAAACTTCTCAGCAGCAATGGTGGACACTGCTTGGAAGCCTATACTGATAAATCATAAATCAAGCATGAGGGTAGAAAAAGGACAATTTCAGGCTTAAGAAGCCCCCCAAAATTACTTCCCATAAATTACCGGAGGACACGCTTCAACAAAAAGTGAGCATAAACCAGGAAATAGAAACTCTGGGAATACAGAAAACAGGCTACACAAATAAGACAGAAGGGACTCTTCAGGTTGATGACAAAGAGAAATTGAAGGACAATAGCTGTGCAGTCTCTACCCAGATTGGAGTGGATCTGGGGGAAGAGGGGAAGTTCTGAGAAAAAACACTGACAAATTAGTAACATGACTGAACATGGGTAAAATTTAATTGAAAGTCTTTTACTGGGCCAGGAGCAGTGTGGCTCATGCCTATAATAACAGCACTTTGGGAGGCGGAGGCGGGTGGATCACGAGGTCAGGAGTTTGAGACCAGCCTAGCCAACATGGTGAAATCCTGTCGGTACTAAAAATACAAAAATTAGCCAGGCATGGTGGTGTGCACCTGTAGTCCCAGCTACTTGGGAGGCTAAGGCAGGGAGAATTGCTTGAACCCGAGAGGCGGAGGTTTCAGTGAGCCGAGACTGAGCCATTGTACTCCAGCCTGGGCAACAGAGCAAGACTCCATCTCAAAAAAAAAAAAAAAAAAACCAAGAAAGTCTTTTATTGAACTGCTGGAGACTGTGGGAATATTTAGTCAATTTCAAAGACAAGAAAACAAATAATAAAAGGGAGTAAAAGGGAGGCAAACATTAACCTCAGGAGAAATAAAAAATTGTGTGTAAAAAGAAGTGTAATTATTATATACTAGCCAATTCAACAGGTAACAGTATTTACGTAATAGTAACAAAAGCAACGAATATGGATTATACCCAAAAGTAAGCTAAATAAATGGGAAAGAGACAAAGGGATGTGTGACTGATCGAAAATACTCTTCTCAGCTGGATGTGGTGGCTCATGCCTATAATCCCAGCACTTTGGGAGGCTGAGGTGGGCTGAGTGCTTGAGCCCAAGAGCTCAAGACCAGCCTGGCCAGCACAGTTTTACCTCATCTCTACTAAAAATAAGTAAAACTTAGCTGGCCATGGTGGCCTGTGCCTGTAGTCCAAGAGGCTGAGATGGGAGGATAGCTTGAGTCTGAGAGTTTGAAGCTGCAGCAAATTCTGATGAAGCCACTGCACTTCACCCTGGGCAACAGGCAGAGACCCTGTCTCAAATAAAATAAAGTTTCCCTGGGTGACCCTTACTTAGAAAACCTACATTTATTTATTTATTTATATATTCATTTTTCTTTCTTCTTCTTCTTTTTTTTTTTTTTTTTTGAGATGGAGTCTCGCTCTGTAGCCCAGTCTGGAGTGCAGTGGCACAATCTCGGCTTACTGCATCCTCTGCCTCCTGGGTTCAAGTGATTCTCTTGCCTCAGTCTCCTGAGTAGCTGGGATTACAGGCGCGCACCACCATGCCCAGCTAATTTTTGTATTATTGGTAGAAATGGGGTTTCACCATGTTGGTCAGGCTGGTTTCGAACTCCTAACCTCGTGATCGGCCCACCTAAACCTCCCAAAGTGCTGGGATTACAGGCGTGAGCCACCGTGCCTGGCATATTTATTTATTTTTTTTGAGACAGAGTCTTGCTCTGTCGCCCAGGCTGGAGTGCAGTAGTGCCATCTTGACTCGCTGCAACCTACCCCTCTCAGGCTCAAGCAATTCTCCTGTCAACCTCCCGAGTAGCTGATACCACAGACGCATACCACCATGCCTGGCTAATTTTTGTGTTTTTGGTAGAGACAGAGTTTCACCATGTTTCCCAGGCTGGTCTCGAACTCCTGAACTCAAGCAGTCCACTCACCTCAGCCTCCCAAAGTGCTGGGATTACAGGTGTAAACCACTGCACCCCATGTCATCAGCATTATTTCTGTTGCAAGTAATCAAAACAGAATCAAACTAGTTTGAGCAAAATACTTACTTATGCTGCTGCTGATGATGATAAATATATTACCTCACATAACCAAGGAGTCCAAGAAGGTTGAATCACAGTTGGGCACAGTGGCTAACGCCTGTAATCCCAGCATTTTGGGAGGCCGAGGTGGGAGGATCGCCTGAGGTCAGGGGTTCAAGACCAGCCTGGCCAACATGGTGAAGCCCCTGTCTCTACTTAAAACACAAAAATTAGCTGGGTGTGGTAGTGCACACCTGTAATTCCAGCTACTTGGAAGGCTGAGGCAGAAGAATCACTTGAACCTGAGAGGTGAAGGTTGCAGTGAGCCGAGATTGTGCCACTACACTCCAGCCTGGGGTACAAAGCAAGACCCTGTCTCAAAAAAAAAAAAAAAGTTTGAATTGCTTCAGGAATGGCTGGATGGAGGGGAACTCTCAAATGATGTTCCCTAGGAAGTTGTCACTCATTTCTCCATCTCTCAGCTGCTTCCTTTTGCATAGGCTTTATTGTCAGGCAGAACATGTCCATGTGTTCTCCAGAAGCTTTGGGCTTATATCCTACCAAGTAAGCAAACTCAGGGGAGAGAAAAGAACTCTAGTTCAGTATTCCAGGAAAAGTTCAGGGTTCGGTTCTCATTGGCTGGTAGGGTCATGTGATCCTCCTTGAGCCAATGCATGAGACACTGATGAGCTTGACAGGGTTCACCTGCTCATCCCTGGAGCCAGGGAATATGTCAGACTCCTCAGCCTGAAATTGAGAGTTTGAGAGGGGAGTTTCCCAAAGAAAAATAGAAGTACTTTTAGCAGGAGAAGAAGGAGTGGATCCTGGACATTGGTAAAAATAAAAGTTCACAGTGGATGGAGTGCACGTAGCAGAAGATCCAAAGGAATGATAATACCCAGTGTTAGCAGCTATGCAGAGAAACCTGAAATTTCTGGAACTAATGCTTGGAATGAAAATCTTCCAGGAAGGCAATCTAACGAGATATATCAAAAACCTTAAGAGCTTAGTCTTGGCCGGGCATGGTGGCTCATGCTTCCCAGCACTTTGGGAAGCCGAGGCGGGTGGATCACGAGGTCAAGAGAAAGAGACCATCCTAGCCAACATGGTGAAAACCTGTCTCTACTAAAAATACAAAAATTAGCTGAGAGTGTTGGCATGTGCCTGTACTCCCAGCTACTCAGGAGGCTGAGGCAGGAGAATTATTTGAACCTGGGAGGCGGAGGTTGCAGTGAGCCGAGATCGTGCCATTGCACTCCAGCTTGGGCAACAGAGTGAGAATCTGTCTCAAAAAAAAAAAAGCTTTGTCTTGATGCTGGGCACGGTGGCTCATGCCTGTAATCCCAGTCACTTGAGGTTAGGAGCTTGAGACCAGCCTGGCCAACATGGTAAAACCCCATCTCTACTAAAAAAAAAAAAAAAAAAAAGAAAGAAAAGAAAGAAAAAATTAGCCAGGCGTGGTGGCGAGTGCTTGTAGTCCCAGTTACTTGCAGGCTGAAGCAGAAGAATCGCTTGAACCTGGGAGGCAGAGGTTGCAGTGAGCCAAAGATTACACCACAGCTTGGGCAACAGAGTGAGACTCTAGCTCAAAAAAAAAAAAAGAAAAGAAAAAGAAAATCAATCAATGTAATACACTACCTTATTTATTTTTTTTATTTTTTAATTTTTTTTTTAAATAAAGATGGGGTTTCACCATGTTGGTCAGGCTAGTCTTGAACTCCCAACCTCAGGTGATCCTCCCGCCTTGGCCCCTCCAAAGTGCTTGGATTACAGGCGTGAACCACTACGCCTGGCAATACACTACCTTAAAAAATGAAGGGGAGCTGGGCACAATGGCTAGTTCCAGGTATGTGGGAGGCCGAGGTGGGAGAATAGCTTGAGCCCTGGAGTTCAAGGCTGCAGTGAGCTTTGATTGCACCACTGCACTCCAGCCTGGGTGACAGAGCAAGACCCCGTCTCTAAAACAAAAAACCAATGGTGAACAACTGAAAACTTTCCCTTAAGATCAGGAAGAAGACAGAGATGCCCACTTTCAGTACCAGCAGTCCCAGCCAGAGAAATTAGGCAAGAAAATGAAAAGGCATCCAAATTGGAAAGGAAGAAATAAACTATCTCTATTTGCAGATTACATTATCATACATATAGAAAATCCCAAAGAATCCACAAAAAACCCTTTTATTTATTTATTTTGAGACAAGATCTCACTTTGTCCCCCAGCTGGAGTGCAGTTGTGTGATCATAGTTCACTGTAGCCTCTAACTTCTGGGTTCATGTAATCCTCCTGCCCTAGCCTTCTGAGTAGCTGGGACTACAGTTATGCACCGCCACACCCGGCTAATTTTTAAATTTTATTTTTGTACAGACAGGGTTTCACTGTGTTGACCAGACTGGCACAAAAGTTTTTTTTTTTTTAAAGATGGGGTTTCTCCATGTTGGTCAGGCTGATCTCAAACTCCTGACCCCAGGTTATCCACCCACCTCAGCCTCCAAAAGTGCTGAAATTACAGGCATCAGCCACCATGCCCGGCCTTACAAAAGTTTTTTTTTTTTAATTACTAGAGCTAATATATGAATTACGTAAAGCCAGAGGGTATAAAATCAACACACAAAGAACAATTATGTGCCTATTCACCAACAATGAACAAAGAAATTAAGAAAATAAATCTATTTATAATAGTATCAAAGAGAATAAAATACCTCAGGATAAATTTAGGAGGCAAAAGACACACTAAGTTGCATTTAAATAGGACAGTGAATGTAAAAGTGTGATTAGCACAGGGCCTGGCCCAAAATAGATGCCTAATGCCTATTCTCATCAGAGACACTGCTGAACACCATAGAAAGGACAGATTCGGCTACACCAACAGGGACAAAGTTCCTTTGGAAGTCTGGCAGCCCTGCTCCTTCCCAGGGATAGTGTTTTCCTTAGCTTTGCAGAGTGATCAGCAAGAACACCCTTTAGTTTATGAAAAGGGTCTATGGAGTTATTTGCAGAGAACATAGTAAGGGATAAGCTGGGAAGAAAATAAGGAAGAGACTAGAAGATACCAATAAATCAGAAATGTGGATGGCAGCTTTAAAAAGGCAAGGAACAGGCCTGACATGGTAGGTTCACGCCTGTAATCCTAGCACTTTGAGATGCTGAGGTGGGAAGATTGCTTGAGGCCAGGAGTGCAAGACTAGCCTGGGCAACATAGTGAGAACTTGTCTCTACAAAAGAAAATAAAAGTTTTAAAAACATTGTAAAGGAAAAAAAAAAAGGCAAGGAACATAGGCTGAGTCCCAGGTACAAGAGGGTGACAGATGGGCTGTGGTCTGGGGTACGTCCCAGAGTGTAATCTGCCAAAAGTTCATGGACAATTCCAGCTGAGGAGGAAGCTTCTAGGTCTTCCCAAGCCAGGCCCTTTCCCCGAGTCTGTCCACTGTTAGCATGAATGGCTAAGTAGCTCACAGGGGAGGGACTGACCTGGGCTTCTCATGTTTTAAAATCCTTCTCCTTAAAGCCAAGGGATTCTTTTGTTTAAAATCTCTTCTGGAGGGTGACAGGCTCTGATATCCCCTGTCTAAGAAGCAAAGTCTCCTCCCAGCCCTGACAAGCCCTCTTTGAAATCTTGTCCCGGCTTCTGGAGATGAGCTTTTGTGCTGAGTCAGTTTGGCTGCCTTCCAGCCAAGAACACAGAAGTGCAGGCTGCAATGCAGGAGCCATTAAAGAAACTATTTTTAGGCTCTATTTCAATCTTATTCAGCACAGGCGGTGAGACACAAGGCCTGAAGGTGGACAGACCAGGGGGATGCCGGCTCGGACAAAGTCCCAGGCAAGTAGGTCAGGGAAAAGACAAGATTTCACTATGTGGAGAGAAAGAAGCACCCAGAAGCTCATGCTGCTACCCAAGTTGCAGAAGACAGGAGAAGAGAGAGAGCTGCCCAGAGAATCTGGCCCTGTGGAGTCACCAAGAAAAATGAGGAAAGGGAAGGGAAGAAAGTACAGTGCCTTCCATAAAGATACCAGGGCAGTCTACACCTGGGAGCATTGTTAAAAATACACTTCCTGGTCAGGCCGGGTGGCTCATGCCTGTAATCTCAGCACTTTGGGAGGCCAAGGTGGGTGGATCACTCGAGGTCAGGAGTTCAAGACTGGCCTGGCCAACATAGTGAAACCCCATTTCTACTAAAAATACAAAATTAGCCAGGTGTGGTGGCACACAGTTGTAATACTAGCTGCTTGGGAGGCTGAGGCAGGAGAATCACTTGAACCCGGGAGGTAGAGGTTACAGTGAGCTGAGATTGCACCACTGTACTCCAGCCTGGGTGACAGAGCGAGACTCAAAAAAAAAAAAAAAAAAACTTCCTTGGTGCATCTCAGGTCAACTGAGTCAGAATATTTGGAATGGGGCTTGGGTGCCGGGATGGGTGACTCTCACACAGGCTGAAGTTTGAGGACCTCTGAGCTACAGAGTACCTGCCTTTGGAATTCAAAGGACTGAAATGGACTAAGGGTAGTGGTGGTCATTTAACAGTCACCAAAGGTACCATTCTCTTCTCCTCACTGAGCTCGTTTCTTTTCTTTTCTTTTTTCCCTTTTCTGGATGGGGACTCACTATATTACCCAGGCTGGTCTTGGAACTCCTGGGCTCAAGCAATCCTGCTGCCTCAGCCTTCTGAAGGGCTGGGATTATAGGCACGAGCCACCGTGCCCAGCAAGGCTGAGGTTCCCATCCATAAAATGAAGGGCCCTGCTACAGGTAGGAATCTATTAACTTAGCTCTTCCTCTGAAAATCTTTATCCCTGGCGTACTCAGTGATCCGCAGAGAGGCCTGGAGGAGTAGCTTCTATGTTGGAGGTCTGCATTATCCAAGGAAAATCAGCAAAAGCCCACTTAGGGGGGATATGTTTATGATGAGGACCAAGCTTAACAGCGTGTTGTGGAGGGATAAAAAGTTTCATCAGGGCAATCACAAAAAATAAAATGCACTGTTGAAAAAACACGAGCTTGGAATGAAGAGACCTTCCAAACAGGCTCTGTGTGAGCAACATGGCTGTTTATTCACCTGGGTGCAGGTGGGCTAAGGCCGAAAAGGGCATTAGCAAAGGGCAGTGGGATAGGAGTTGGTTTTATAGTTTGGGTAGTTTTTTGGGGGGCAGGGGTGTTGCAGAGTAAGTTTAGTTACAGTGGTGGGGGGTAGGGGAAAGGAGTATACATGACCACAAGTTGTTACAATGACAGGGTTGGGTGAAAGGTATTTACAGTATCACAAGAACAGTTAAGATGGCAGGGTTGGGTGAAGGGCTTGTTCCGGGAAGCTTGCCGGGTGATTAGGGACATCAGCCAAGGCAAGCAGGACTACAGACTTTCAGGCTCCAGGCTTGCATATGGAGACCTGACATGCATTTCCTCTTGGAGTTAGCAAACTCTATATCTACAGCTACGAAGTAATTCTCAAGTATTTTTAAACGTCTACATCTTTTTTTTCCCCTGAGATGGAGTCTTGCTCTGTTGTCCAGGCTGGAGTACAGTGGCGTGATCTTAGTTCACTGCAACCTCCACCTTGGGGGTTCAAGCAATTCTCCTGCCTCAGCCTCCTGAGTAGCTGGAATTACAGGCGTGTACCACCATGCCCAGCTAATTTTTGTATTTTTAGTAGAGACAGGGTTTCACCATGTTGGCCACGCTGGTCTAGAATTCCTGACCTCAGGAGATCCACCCACCTCGGCCTCCCAAAGTGCTGGAATGGCGTAAGAAACCACGCCCAGCCCATCTTATTTCTTAAAATGAATGAAGAATGAAGTACTGACAGTGGGGTAAAATAGACTTTTTGACAAAACCGTCCAAGAATACTCTATGCCAGCCTTTATTTCGACTTTTGCAGGAGTACTACAAAGGAGGTAATTTTACAAACATTTTAAAGGTTACCTATTTTCCCAAGACTTCTCTTAATCCTTTGAGAATCAAACCACTATATTTTGAGGCACTTTTGTCATTACCATAAAGATTCTCTTCAGGCCAGGCGTCATGGCTCATGCCTATAATCCTAGCACTCTGGGAGGCCGAGGTGGATCATTTGAGCCCAGGAGTTTGAGACCAGCCTGGGCAAGATAGTGGAATTCTGCCTCTACAAAAAATTTAAAAATTAGCCAGGCATGGTAGCACACACCTGTGGTTCCAGCTACTTGGGAGGCTAAGGCAGGAGGATCACTTGAACCCAGGAGGTTGAGGCTGCAGTGAGCTGTGTTCATGCCACTGCACGCCAGCCTAGGCAACAGAGCAAGACCCTGTCTCAATAAAAAATATTCTCCTCATATGTTACATGGTCTCACTCTACCATTGTCTCACTGTCCTTCCTGTATGTCTGTATGTGATTGATCCTCCAACACCACTCTCACCAACTCCATGAAATCCTGTAAGACTTAGAATTACTCTCTGTGACATACAGTTAATCTTTGAACAACAGTTTGGACTGTGTGGGTCTATTATATGTGCAGATTTCTTTTTAAAATTAATTATTTAGTCTCACACTGTTGCTCGGGCTGGAGTAAAATGGCATAATCTCGGCTCACTGCAACCTCTACCTCCCAGGTTCAAGCGAGTCTCCTGCCTCAGCCTCCCAAGTAGCTGGGATTATAGACACCCACCCCATGCCTGCTAATTTTTTGTATTTTTAGTACAGATGGGGTTTCACTATTTTGGCCAGGCTGGTCTCAAACTCCTGACCTCGTGATCTGCCTGCCTCAGCCTCCCAAAGTGCTGGGATTACAGGCGCGAGCCACCGTGCCAAGCCGTTTTATTTTTTAGAGATAGGGTCTCTAACTGTTTCCCAGGCTGGAGTACAGTACAGGCACAATCAACAGCTCACTGTGACCTTTAACTCCTGGACTCAAGTGATCCTCCCACCTCAGCCTTCTGAGTAACTGGGACTACAGGTTAATGCCACCGCACCTGGCTAATTTTTAAATTTTTGTAGATACAGGGTCTCACTACGTTGCTCAGGCTGGTCCTAAACTCCTGGCCTCAAGGGATCCTCCCGCCTTAGCCTCCCAAAGTACTGGATTACAGTCACGAGCCATGCAGAGATTTTTTTCAATAAAGTAACTGTGGTGCCTGCCTCCCCATCCACCTCCTCCACCTTTTCTGCCTCTGCCATCCTTGAGACAGCAAAACCAACCCCTCCTCTTCCTTAGACTATTCAACCCTGAGACAGGATGAAGACCTTTATGGTGATCCACTCTCACTTAATAGAAGATATATTTTTTCTTCCTTAAGGCTTTCTTATTTAAGAGAGAGTCTCTGTCGCCCAAGCTGGAGTGCAGTAGTGTGATCTTGGCTTACTGTAAGGTCTGCCTTATGGGTTCAAGTAATTCTCCTGCCTCAACCTCCCAAGTAGCTGGGACTACAGGCATGCACCACCATGCTTGACTACTTTTTATATTTTTAGTAGAGACAGGGTTTCACCATGTTCCTCAGGCTGGTCTCAAACTCCTGCCCTCAAGTGATCCACTTGCCTCAGCCTCCCAAAGTGCTGGGATTAAAGGCGTAAGCCACTGTGCCCTGTGCCCCTTATGACTTTCCTAATAACATTTTATTTTCTCTAGTTTACTGTATTATAAAAATACAGTGTATACGATACAAAATATATACTGAAAGTATGTACTATGTTAGCAGTAAGTAACTACTAATAGCATACTACTAGTCAACAGCAGGCTATTAGTAGTTAAGTTTTTGGGGAGTCAAAAGTGATACACAGATTTTCAACTGTGCAGGGCAGGGCGTGTTGGTGCCCCTAACCCCTGAGTTGTTCAAGGATCAACTGAATTTGTCTTCTGTTTACACTGCACTGTCAGACATTTGTAACATCCAATGATCAGAGAGAATTTGTCCATCAGCAACCCTGACAGGACTAGTGGGAAGAGCAGGTGGGGAGGGAAGAGCTTTTGCTCCTTGTGCTCTGCTGACTTTGGCTTCTCCTAACACCTCTTTTTTTTTTTTTTTGAGACGGGGTTTTTGTTGCCCAGGCTGGAGTGCAATGGCATGATCTTGGCTCACAGCAACCTCCACCTCCCAGGTTCAGGTGATTCTCCTGCCTCAGCCTCCCAACTAGCTGGGATTACAGGCATGAGCCACCGCGCCTGGCTAATTTTGTATGTTTAGTAGAGACAGGGTTTCTCCATGTTGGTCAGGCTGGTCTCTAACTCCTGACCTCAGGCGATCTACCCGCCTTAGCCTCCCAAAGGGCTGGGATTATAGGCATGAGCC
This sequence comes from Plecturocebus donacophilus, assembly GCA_004027715.1. Taxonomy (NCBI): domain Eukaryota; kingdom Metazoa; phylum Chordata; class Mammalia; order Primates; family Pitheciidae; genus Plecturocebus; species Plecturocebus donacophilus. The sequence goes on along the minus strand of PVKP010032966.1, from coordinate 12,149 downwards.
ACTGTGCCTGGCCTCTAACACCTCTTTTTTTGTTGTTGTTGGCAATGTGGTATGTAGATCAAATTAAATCTAACACCTCTTAACAGCAGGAACCTGGGATAATAAATACCAAGATCATGAGGACCTCCCCTCAAAGCAGAAACAGGGTGTGTGTAGACAAGAGGCCACAATCTCTCTGCAGAATTGGAATCTTTTTGCACTCTGCTTTTCTTGGCTGCTGGGAAAGTCTCTCTACAAATGTGTTTTCACACTGTGCCACAGCTCCCACCTGCCCTTCTAGACCGAAAAGCCACCCTGCAAGGAAGTTCAGACAAAGGCCACTGGTCAGGTGACACTTTTTAATTGGATGATGTCTTTGGAGAATATCAAGAGTCTCATGTGGGCCAGAGCAGCAAGCAGAAGCCCAGTACTCAGGGTGAGGCCTCAGGGGAAACAACGGGCTGGGTGGGAGGTCAGCGATGGCTGAAGAATCCCTGAGGATGGTTGTATTTAAACGGCTTCATCCTGCTGGGACCCCTAGAGAAAAAGGAGAAGGGAGTAGTTAATACCACACCTTCCAGGCTGATAAAATAAAGTATGGTTCACTCACACATGAGAAAAAAAAAAGAGGCAGAGTTACATGACACAGAATGTTGTGAGAAAAGCATACTGCAGAACAACATATAAGGTGCGACGCTATTTTTGTAAAAATGTCTTTATGTGATTGCAAATCAGTGAACACAAACTGGAAAAGGCCCTCATTGACAGTGGCACTTCAAGGACATAGCTTTGGGCACCCTCACTTTTTAGGATTGTTCCCTTTTTTTTTGAGGAGTCTCACTGTGTTGTCCAAGCTGGAGTACAGTGGCATGATCTCGGCTCACTGCAACCCCTGCCTCCCGGGTTCAAGCGATTTTCATGCCTCAGTCTCCCGAGTAGCTGGGATTACAGGCAGGCACCACCATGCCTGGGTAATTTTTGCATTTTTAGCAGAGTTTAGGTTTAGGTTTAGTTTGGGTTTCGCCATGCTGGCCAGGCTGGTGGACTGCCTGGCCTCAGGTCTCTTGCTGCCCATGCCAGCACTCTGCATCCTGGCCGGAGAGCCTCACCTCTCACATCTACCGGCCATAGAGTTAACTGGATCTGAGTGACCTGGGAAGGAGCACCTTCCCAGAATGCTGACAGAGGAGCTCAGCCTGGAGACACAACAAAGCCCTTTGAGAATTGGGTCCTATGGCCGGGAGGCGGAGGTTGCAGTGAGCTGAGATTGCACTACTGCACTCCAGCCTGGGTGACAGAGTGAGAAAAAAGAAAAAAAAGAAATAGGTCCTTTAGGAACCATTAGGAAGAGGAAATAAACACTGGCCATGTGAGAATTCCCACCCTGGAAATGTGCTAGAGTGGGTTGAGCAGTTGGGAAATTGCTGAGTGTCTTATATAGACCCTCTGAGGAGAGCAAATCCTAGAAGGTGCCAGCATCTGGCTCCCAGCTCTGGCTCCCAGCAGCCACTAGGAGCTGGAACTGGTTATTATGACACAACACAATGAACCAGGCCAGTGGAGGTGTCAGATGAGGTAGGAGGATGCTGGGACTGCTTCCAGGGCTGGAACTGGCTGTCCGAGGACAAGGTGAGGGAGAGGTAAGGCCCTGTTTAGACTGACAGGGAACACGGGGGAATGTCCTGATTAGAAACAGATTAACACCCTTCTTCCTTCCCAAACACTGCTCCTCCCCAACTTTGTGCAGAAAGGAAGGGATGCCCAAGCAGTAAAATCTGCAGTTTTCAAACTGACTCTTAAAAGAACATGATTGAGGGTATGCAAGGAAAATAAAGGACCCAAAACGAAAGAGAAAGAAAAAGTAGCTGGAAGTGTCATGAGCCCAGACACTCTAAGTACCAAGCTGTCAGGAACTGCTGGCATTTTCTGAGTCCCAGTCCTGTGCCAGGAAGCTTTACATGAATTACTTCTGATTCATCATGAGCTAGAAGGTATTACTTCCACCACTTCAGTCTTTAGAAAATGGGGGTCGGGCGCAATGGCTCATGCCCGTAATTGAGCGCACTTTTCGAGGTTGAGGCAAACTGATCACTTGAGCCTAGGAGTTTGAGACCAGCCTGGCTAATATAATGAAACTCCATTTCTACAAAAAAACTTAAAAAATTAGTTGGGTGTGGTGCTGTGTGCCTGTGGTCCCAGCTATTAGGGAAGCTGAGGTGGGAGGATTGTTTGAGCCCCGAAGGTCAAGACTGCAAGGCTGCAGTGGGGTAATCATGCTGCTGCACTCTAGTCTGGGCAAAAGAGTAAGACCCTGTCTCCAAGAAAAGAAAAAAAAAAAGCGGGGGCTCAGAGCTAAGCAGAAGTGACTCTTCCAAGGTCAGCAGCAAAACAGAGATCTGCACTCATATCTGTCTTACTTCTAAACTGGTTCCTTCTGTGCTGCCTAACTGCCTAAAGCTGTGACTCTCACTGACAGGGCAGTATCCTAGAAAGGCCACTGCAGACTCCCTGGGGACAGGCAAGGATACACAGTTTAAAAAACTTATTTAGGGGGCAGGGCGCAGTGGCTCACGGCTGCAATCCTAGCACTTTGGGAGGCCAAGGCGGGCGGATCACGAGGTCAAGAGATCGAGACCATCCTGGCCAACATCGTGAAACCCCATATCTATTAAATACAAAAAAAAATTAGCTGGGCGTGCTGGTACACCCCTGTAGTCCCAGCTACTAGGGAGGTTGAGGCAGGAGAACCGCTTGAACCTGGGAGGTAGAGGTTGCAGTCAGCTGAGATTGTGCCACTGCACTCCAGCCTGGCACCTGGCAACAGAGCAAGACTCTGTCTCAAAACAAACAAACAAACAAAAAACTTATTTACAGTAAAAAGCAAACAAACCCTATCATTTTCCACAGAAAGTATAGAAAATAAAGTTCAGCCAAATCCTCTTGGCTCATACCTGGTGCTGTTTATTTGGTTGGGTGGCCCACCTTCAGGGGCTGTTCGTGTAAAACAGGTGGACCAGGGTGGGGCTGCAGGGGAAGTTTCAGGAAGGAAGAAGCAAGCTCTCCCCAGAAAATCTGGCTCTGGTATCTGGCCCAAATTACCATGAGAAGTCACTAGAGCCCCCCTGCCCTCCCCTCACCTGAAGAGCCGCAGACACATCTTCTCCTGGGGAAATTCCTTGGGCCCCTCCACACTGTCGTCATGGCTCTCAGTCTCCAGGTAAACATCCAGCAGCACACACAGCCGCTGCAGCTGGTTGGTCAACAGCTGGTGGCTGGGCCAAGGGCCACACAGCTCCTTGTAGCACACGTTGACTTCACTCTCCATGGCCTGTGCGGTGGGAAAGCCAGCATCTCAGCACTACCTTTCTGCGTGTGGGTGACCACAGTGACTGGGCTTCCATCCCTGGATGGGCCTGAGCACTGATGCCTCTGCAGGAGCTGGGCCTTCAGATCAAGCTACACTGGCTTGTCCTGAGGGTCCCTCATCAAGCAACGAGGTCTTTCTGATTCTGACCCATAACTTCCCCTGCCTTGTATGCCCACAGCCAGGAAAACAGAGGTGAAGGAGTCTCAAAATAAGACCTAAGTCAGAAGATGTTGGTTAAAAACTCGTTCCTCTCTCAACACTGTTGCATTATAAGAAAGAAAAGAAAACAAACAAACAAACAAAAAAAACGTATTCCATTGCACATTTGATTTAGCAGCAGCCATAGGCTGCTACGTAACAGCTGTGATGATTAACAGCTGCAATGATGTCATTCCTCATGTCATTCCAGTGCTTCTAAGAAATGGGTCCTTTGGGAACCATTAGAGAAGAGGAAATAAATGATTCAGAGCTTATTCACATTTTTTATAGGAGCCCAAGCCAATAACCTTTCAAGGTAGGTATTTCTCCTTACTCTATAAATGGGGAAGCCTGTGGACCCCAAGGTAGGCAAGTAGGTCTAGACTCTTTCCTCTATTATACAACACAAGCTCCAGCAAACTCTGCAAATCCTGGCAGACCCCGCTGTTCTGGGAATTCAGGCAGTACCCAAGCCCTCAGCTGCAGTGGGTTTTGCCACGGCCACCTCCCCTGGGAGCTCTGCCTGCTCCTCCCATCATTCCCAGCTGGGCCTTACGCGAATGTTGTCATCGTTGCTGTTGGTTTTCTCCCCTTTCCAGTTCAAACAGAGCTGAAAAATAGGTGGGATGGAGGAGTAGCCAGGGTTCAATACCACAGCAGCCTGCAGTTTGGCTGGGAAGAGAGTAGAGAGGAGGAAAACTCAGTTCTAAGACCCAGCTTGCCAGCCAGGGCAGCCTCCCCACTGGACCCCTGAGGCTGGCTCAGATGTCTTCTATTAATTTGAATGCTGCAGAGCATATTCTGGTACCAACTGTTCTAGAATGTCCTAAGTGGAACTGCCAGCTTGCAGAATGTGAGGTCCTATAATTGGTATCTCTGAGGACTTTGATATATTTACTGTGCCACAAAGCTGTGGACTCCCCAGAGTCTGGTCCACCTTGGCTTTGTCCATGAGTTCTCTTTGCTACTTTGATAGAATTTTAATTGTCATTTCTTTATTTGCCAGCAGGTTAAGGATTTCTCCATGTGAAAGCTTACTATCTAATTTTTCAACAATATTGTGTATCAACTGTTACATCAAATATATTTTCTATATTTTCTTCATTTTATTTTTACATATTTTGTTACATAAAATTCTTTCTACTAGCCAACAGGTAGAGAGTCCTTACTGTTTTCACTTTGCTAATCCTTTGGACACATTTTATTTCATCCTAATTCTATAAGTTAGGTACTAATATCATCATCCTCATTTTACATAAAGAAATGGGCCATGGGCCAGGTGCAGTGGCTCACACCTGTAACCCCAGCACTCTGGGAGGCTGAGGCGGGTGGATCATCTGAGGTCAGGAGTTCAAGACCAGCCTGAGCAATATGGTGAAACCCCGTCTCTACTGAAAATACAAAAAAAAGAAAGAAAGAAAGAAAGAAAGAAAGAAATGGGCTATGACAGAAGCTTCCCAACCATCAAATAGTTGGAAAGTAGCAGTGCTGAGTTTAACCAGAACTGGCTGATATGAAAGCTGTGTTCATGATCATTAAACAAAATATTTGTGTTTTTGAATATATTAATTTTTCTCTTTTCTGGTGAAAGCCTTTGTCTTTTTCTTTTCTTTTTCTTTTTCTGAGATGAAGTCTCGCTCTTGTCCACCAGGCTGGAGTGCAATGGCACGATCTTGGCTCACAGCAACCTCCGCCTCCTGAGTTCAAGCAATTCTCCTGCCTCAGCCTCCCGAGTAGCTGGGATTACACGCACCTGCCACCACGCCTGGCCAATTTTTGTATTTTTAGTAGAGATGGGGTTTGGTTTCACTATGTTGGCCAAGCTGGTCTCAAACTCCTGACCTCAGGTGATCCACCTGCCTTGACCTCCCAAAGTGCTGGGATTATAGGGGTAAGCCACCACACCCGGCCAAAGCCTTTGCCTTTTTCAACAGGATGACATTTATCTTCTCAAGTGGGACAAGTATGCCATTCCTTTTTAGTTATTTCTGGGGGGTGGGGGGAGAAAAGTTTAACTCTCTGACCACTAGTTATTCATACAACAGAGGAGAGGTTAACACAATTCTTCCCTAACAGTCAGAACATTTATTAATAAGTGCTTCCCCCACCCAAAAAGACATGAAAAATAGAAAGAAAAGAAAGTGGGGTAGTGAGGACAGAAAGTCTGATACCAGAGTTCAACCTTTCCTTACAGTTCTAGAACTGTCTTAGAACTACAGACAACTTCCTCAGCTCAACACCAAGTCTTGGGAGTGTCAGATCCCATAGGCAGTGCCAGGCTTGCTCAGGCTTAGGTGGGACAACAGCACAATGGCCCAAACATAGCATCTGAGGACTTCAGCAGGGAGCCCTGGCAGAGTCAGATGCCAGAAGAGGTTGAAAAATCAGAGTTTTCAATGCCTCTGAAGTGAGTACAGGGACTGCAGAAGAGTGAGGGAGGCCCTGTAACCCTGCCCTTTACAATCTGAGGGTGACACCTCAGTCCTGCTATGAAGAGGGAGGAGGAGGAGATGTCTGGTAATGGAGAACAGTGAAGGAAAGGGCAAAGAGCTCAGGCTCAGCACTCAGACTGGGCTTGCAACTAAGCCCGAATCTCCTCCCATGTAAAATGGAAATGACAGTACTACCCCTAGGACTGCAGTGAGGGTTCCATGAGACACAGCATGTGTGTGACTGTGTTGCAGAGTAAGTCCTTGCTAAACAGGTTCTCATAATCATTATTATCTGTTAAGTCTTTGCAGCAGGACTCTAGGATCTTCTGCTTTCTTTGGGCAACCCCCCGAGAGTGTTTGATTCTTGGCAGCTCCCTTTGCCTAGAACCCCTGTGATCAGCAAAGCAATTACCTGTGCCCCTTTCGATGAGTGCCATGTAGTAGAGATTGGTATCCCCAGCCAGTCCCATATCCACAATGTCTTTGGTGAAATGCAGCTCCTAGAAGAGGCACCACAGACAGGAAGTGAACTTCTGGCTCCTTTAATCAAATCCCCTGCCCTTCCAGTGAGGTGGCAGGAGCTGAAAGGTGACATGGTCCTGTGGTCCTCAGGACAGTAAGGGTAACTTGTCACTCCACCTACCATGTAATCCTCATGGGCAACTGTCACCCACTTCACCAGGCGAGAGACAACCTTGGCAGGGAAGAGGTACTGGCAATCACTGGTAACTGGCACAATACCATGTTCTAAAAGAGAGTAAGACAGGTGATGTCACAGGTAGAAATCAGGTGACATAGATGGGTAACTAGCATCCTTCTGGGGCTCTCTGAGGGGCTCAGATGGCCTGGCCAGGTATCCTGGTACATCTAGCACTCAAGAAGTACCCAGGTCAACACATGTCAGGAATGAGGCATGTCAACCTGACCTTCACCCAGTGCTATGTGCTTATGGCCAGATCCAGTGCCAGCATTTACGGTGCTTTCTCTTTAACGCAAATGATAGCCCGCCAAAGAAAAACCCCTGCAGCCAGAACCAGGGACGGTGCCTTGCAGCAGTGACTGTTAATTAGATCAAATAGCCGAGGCCTGTGTTTTCGTAGCCGACCTTGATGGAGGAAACAACTGACGTGTTCTCTGTCAGCTCCTCTAAGGGAGAAGAGCCAGAGAACTGCTCCAGGTTAAATTCCTGCTGGCATTTCAATCAGCAAATATGCCAGCACAGTAAACTCTGTCCAAAATGACAAGCTTCCAACCTTGGGACAAAACAAACTCAGCAATGCTGATGGGGAGCAACGCCCGATGGACAAGCACTGGAGAGATCAGCAGCCACGTGAAGTCTAAGAACTGGTTGGGGGTGGCCTCAAGATGTGTCCTAGAAACACAATGCCTTTCCTGACAGACTCTTTTATTTTTTTTTATTTTAATTTTTTTTGAGATGGAGTCTCGCTCTGTTGCCCAGGCTGGAATACAATAGTGTGATCTTGGCTCACTGCAACCTCCACCTCCCAGGTTCAAGTGATTCCCCTGCTTCAGCCTCCTGAGTAGCTGGGAATACAGGTGCATGCCACCATGCCCAGCTAATTTTTGTATTTTTTTTTGAGACTGAGTCTCACTCTGTCGCCAGGCGCCAGGCTGGAGTGCAGTGGCGCTCTCGGCTCACTGCAACCTCCGCCTCCCTGCAACCTCTGCCTCCTGGGTTCAAACAATTCTCCTGCCTCAGCCTCCCGAGTAGCTGGGACTACAGGCACATGCCACCATGCCCAGCTAATTTCTGTATTTTTAGTAGAGACGGGGTTTCACCATGTTGGCCAGGATGGTCCCGATCTCTTGACCTCGTGATCCACCCACCTCGGCCTCCCAAAGTGCTGGGATTACAGGTGTGAGCCACCATGATCGGCCTAATTTTTGTACTTTTAATAGAGATGGAGTGTCATCATGTTGGCCAGGCTGGTCTCAAACTCCTGACCTCAACTGGTCTGTCTGCCTTGGCCTCCCAAAATGCTGGGATGACAGACAAGAGTCACCACGCCTGACCCAGACTCTTTTAGATGAGAAAAATCTTGACCCCATCCCCCTGCCACCATAAGTACCTGCAACATGGTAAGCATTTGACAAGCATTTACTGAGTGAATAAACTAAAAGAAGCCCCTACATCCCACCACTTCAGTCAGTGGCTCCTCATTATCACTTGGGAGCTTAGAAGAAAACACAGGCTCAGCCTCACCCTGGGGAACACCAGGTCAGCAGGCCTTGGGAGAGGGATATGCAAGTTGCTCCCTGGCCAGCTATATTCAAATAAGCTGACTATGGGCCATGGAGGGAGGGGCAGGAGCTCACTGTGCTCAATTCTTCCCCCAGCACTATGCTCAGTGCCTGGCACGAATCAGGATCTCATTAAATACATGTCAAATGCACATCAAAGTCTGCAATGCACTAACCTAGGATGAGCTGCCCCTGACCAATCCACAAATTTGTGCCACCCAATGGCTCTGGGCCTCCTCTGTGAGGGCCAGGACAGCATTCATGGCTCTGAGGGGAGCTTAGCCCTCTGCTTGGACAGGCCTGGAGCTCTCCTCAGTGGCCCTGCCAAGATCCCCACTCCATAAAGCCAGGAATCCAGGTCCCTTTTATTTGTTGTCAGGATTCAAAAGTTTTGAGTGAAAGGCTAAGTTGTTGTTGTCTGAGTGACTCTTAAACCACCGCCCCATCATCAGCTTACCTAGGGATGCAAACTGTTTGTGAAGGGCCAGGCGGGACTGCACCCTGGTCTTCAGAAGTTTCATGGTGGTCTCCATGTGGCTAGCACTCAGTGAGTGGTCAGCAATCACTGTTTGCTGTGAGTGACAATGAGACACACACGCAAATGAGTGCTCCCCCATCCCTTCCTCTGGGCATCATCTCTCTCCTGGGACCCGCCTGCCTGCAGCAGCCTGGATTATCCAGGCCCCAAGATGGGTAGACAGGACAGGGTTTATCTGCTATAACAGGCCAGATGCTGAGTCCTGGCAGAAACGACACAAGATGCTGGGTTCTTGAGAAGCTGTGTCCAGCTCCTGAGGAAAGGCAGGTTCTCTAAGGCGCCAAGCCCCCTGGATTTCTGCTCATGCCTCATATTTAGCACTTGCACACAAGAACAAGGGCAACAGAGCCTGCAGCCATGAGTCCCAGAGCAAGGACTCAAGTAACCTGGGTCTAGAAGGCTGCTAGGCTCAGAGAAAAGGCAAAAGGTACCTGAACTCTTGTAAGTCTCAGATATTTTAGTGTCCTGAGTGGATGAAAGGCAGATCATAGCTCTGAGGGGACACATTCTGCCAGTTCAAAACTGCAAAGGCTATGACAGACCTTTCTAGAATTTATACAGGAAGAGATGAGGTAAACTCCTCAGCCAAGTAGATGAGATCAGTTTACAGACCTGGGGCTGCTCTTTGGGGAAGTGGAGGCCACCTAGCTTCTGTACCCACAAATAGGGGTGACCTAACTCGAGTACATAGTCACTCAAAGTCAGGATGCTGCAGAAAAGAAGATAAATAAAATGATATTATAAGTCACTTCTGTTGTGGTCCCAGAATATAGCCTTCCTCCCATCCTCCTATGCCCCATAAACAGGCCAGTCCTGCAGATTTGGCCATGTTCACAGCCAGGCTGCTGGCAAAGCCCTTCAGCTTTGTCAGTTCCCTACTGTGAATTTCACCTCTCTCACATTCACTTTCCTCTTTTTCCTTTTCCTTTTGCAGGCTTTAACTTATAAGCAAGTATCAAATACAAAGGCAGTGTGCTTTATTGTCTATCAATTTAGAAAATATTTTAAAAATTATTAATCTCCAGATAATTAAAATGTCAAACATTTTTATTGTACAATATATTCTTATGTTTCCAGAATGGATTTTTGTTTTCTTTTTTTTTTCATCTGGGTGCAGATGGGCTAAGGCCAAAAAGGGCGTGAGCCTTTGTTTTCATTTTTGTTTTTGTTTTGAGACAGGGTCTGGCTTTGTCACCCAGGATGGAATCCAGGGCAGCCTCGACCTCCTGGGCTCATGCGGTTCTCCTACCTCAGCCTTCCCAGTAGCTGGGACTACAGGTATGTGCCACCACACCTGGCTAATTTTTGTATTTCTTGTAGAGACAGGGTTTTGCCATGTTGCCCAGGCTGGTCTCGAACTCCTGAGCTCAAGCAATCCACCTGCCTTGGCCTTCCAAAGTGCTGGGATTCCAGGCATGAGCCACCACACCCAGCATATTTCTGAGTTTTGATCCTTCCACTCTTTTCTATCTTCTCCCTTCACCTTGTAAGCAAGAAAGAACAAGCATTCCCTTCTACCCTGTGGTCCTTGCTATCCTCTGGGTTACCTCTGGCCCTAACAGGTCTCTAGTATTTAGCTGAGCCACCAGAGAAACTCAGAAATAGACAGGCTGCCAGAGGAGGAAACCGCTGACTCACCCAACTTTATCAAACTGATACTGATTGGCTGGATTCGGAGTTTTCTTTCCATGATCCCCAGGATACAAGCAACTCAGGACTGAGTCAGGAGACAGCAAGTCACTAGAAAAGGAAAAAAAGTCCACAGTGAGAATGTAGCCAACATCTTTCTTCAACTTAGGCTTGGGCATTTGGGGATGGTAATGCCATGCCTCACTGACGACCAGTGCCATAATTTATTCAACGCTTCCTGTGGGCCAGACCTTTTATACGCTTGAGGCCACTGCATCCTTACAACGCTATGAGGGAGGATTATCATTTCTATTTTACAGAGGAAAAACTCAAGGCTTTAAAAGACAGGGCTTGTTCAAGATCACACTGCTAGTAAGTGCTAGAGGTGGGTTTATATTGTCTGATCAAACAGACTAGTACTCTTAATCATTTTTTTAAAAACTCATCCCTTCAAGATTTATATGGTGGCCAAGGCTTTACCTCAGGAGAGCAAAGTCCCATGACACCAGCAGTGGAAATAATTACAATTTTCATAAAAGCAGAACAGATTCCTTTCTGCTACAGAAAGAACAAGTATATAGCTTTGGTGCTGTGTCTATCTCACTTTGATCAAATTTTATGCTAATCACAGAAAAAGGCCCCGGTACGTTCCCAGAAAAAGATACAATCACATGCACTGGAGACAGGTGACACCGGAACTACAAGTGGAGAGAAATAGTGACGCTACTGTTACCCACCAGGGATGGTTAGCGCACAGTTTGTCATTAAACGTGACAAGTGAAGAAGAGATAATGTGGGAGGGTAATGTAGTACTTTTATCACAAAGGATGACAAGACCCATTTTTCCCCTGACCAATGGGGATTCTCCTTTATCTTTAACATCAGGAGCAACTTGGGCAGCATGTGCTGATCCTGTGTTTTGGCCCCAGAACGCCTTCAAGAACTCTACACCAACACATTGGAGGCTTCCAGCTCTTCCCTACTCTATCTCACTGAGTATCCCTGTTTTCCAGGGTCTCTGTTCCCCTTCACCACCTCATATGGAGAACTGACTAGAAAACAAATACAACATTTCAGTCTTTTAGCCAGATTTTAGGGACTATTACTAATAGATTGAATCAATCTATTAGTAAATAAAACAGAACTAAATTAATGTTTTAAATTAAACATTAACTCTTAAATTAAAATATTAACTCTCTCTGCCCATGACGAAGGTTATTAATTGACAAAACCTAATGAAGGAATCAAACCTTTCTTGGCAAAAGTTATATCTGCAACATGTGGCTCAAGACAACCGAACTTGGCAAAAACGATGAATATAAAAGGAAACTATCTATAGTCATAAAAATGTAACGCCAGAAAAAAAAAAATTCTCAACCAGTCAAACCTATGTTATAACATTTTGATGGAAAATAAGGGATTAAAAAAACCTTAGTAATGGCTGGGCCCATTAACTCATTGCTGTAATCCCAACACTTTGGAAGGCTGAGACGGGCAGATCATTTGAGATCAGGAGTTTGGACCAGCCTAGCCAACATGGTGAAATCCCATCTCTACTAAATATACAAAAATTAGCTGGACATGGTGGTGTGTGCCTGTAATCCTAGCTACTTGGGAGGCTACGGCAGGAGAATCACTTGAACTAGGGAGGGAGAAGCTGCAATGAGTAGTTGAGATTGTCTCAAAAAAAAAAAAAAAAACCTTAGTAAATATGAAAAGTTATTAAAAAACAGTTTAATGGGGC